>VXAC01001781.1:819260-911850 GCA_013399225.1 Rhipidura dahli
AAAAAAGAAAAAAGAAGGGGGGGTGGAGTGTTGGTGGGTGGCAATGTGAGATCACAGCTTTACACCCTGTCTCGTACAGAACTTCCCTGCAAACTGCTGAAAACCTGTGGGAAAACCAAGTTCCATCCGCACTCAGCGGGGAACTTCCTTGCTGATATCCTCCAGGCTCAGAGAAAACTTGGGAATTTAAACGGGAAATCAGCATTAGCAGCCTGGTTTTTATCTTTTTGGCATCTTCTGCTTTCCTGAGAGCAGCTTGTTGCCATCACCAGAGTCAAGATTGGGGTCCTGCCTGTCTCTCATCTCTTCTTAGCAAATTCCAGCCCATCCCTGGTCCTGTTGAGCTTTGCTGAGATCTTCCTGAGATTCTCCTTTTGAGGAGAATCATTCTGAGAAATGAGGAAATATCATAGGGACAATGAGCCATCCAGAATTAGGGAAAAATCTGTGAGGAAACTGAGATTTTCCTTATCAAGACGCTTTTGATTCCTTGAGAATCTTCATCTCAGATCTAACCATGAGGAACTGTTCTAACCCTCCAGACATGCAGTGAAATGACCCCACTTCAGTTTAAGGCCAGTGATATTTTCACAGTAATCTTTCACAGGTTTGTCTTGGTCCCTTTCAAAGATCCATGAAAAAAGCAATTATGATCACTAAACCCATGTAATATTAAAGTACCAATCCTACTGAGTACCCACTGAACACCAAATTTTTGCAAACAACATTGATCCACTTCTAATCATGACTTTGCTTGAAATTGGCATTACTGCAACATCAGAATCCCGTCAAGCTAGTTTGAAATCCCTCTGCTTCAGAGAAAACACTGGGATTTAAAGTTTGAAACCATCTTCCATTTAGAATAACATTTTAAAAAATTAATTTGCACCTGTGCTCAATAGGGCACAGGAAGGACGGCAAAACCCTTTTCACCAGGGTTTGAAAACTACAGCAAATAACTTCTTCAGTCAGAGAAAAATAACCTAATAGCAGCTTTCTCTGGGAACTCACAGGATTTCTCGGTTCAGTGGAGCAGGAAAATACATGTGCTTTGTATGAATATAGAAATGAAGAAATACTTTATCAAGCAAAAATATGGGTATTTCAGCAAGAATTTCCATTGCTTTCTAAATACTTTTTTCTTTTTTGACACAGTTTTCCTGGTCTGTTGTCTGATGGATTGATCTAAGATGAGAGAGGAAGTGCTTTCCTTCCTTTGACGATAAAGAAAAGGGAAGAAAGAAAAACTAAGCATTAAGATGCCAACATGTGTTTCATCTACTTCAGTTCTGCCCGAGAGAACTGTTCAGAAGTTTCTTCCTTTGCAGAAATTATTGCTTTACCTTCTCTGCCTCTTTCCACACATTTTCCTATTTCTTCCTTAGTTTCCTATTTTTTTTCCCTTTGTATTTTGCCATTCACAAGAGACTTAAGTACCTGCTCCCTAAGGTTTTCCAGAAATATCCCACCTGGGCAGGTGGATGAGAACAAAAGTTCTGCTTTGCTATTGAGACTCTAATCCTCCAGATTTTTAATTGAATTAGTGCACTTTACCAGTTGAGAGGAATATTGATCAGTTCTCTATCGCCACTATAGTTCTTGTTTCTCTGAGACCTTTTAATAGATAAATGGTGCCTTTCTCCAAATGCAGAGCTTTATTTATTTTAATCTCCTTTCCCAATTACTTAAATTAATATAAAGATATCAGCTGGAGACTGAGTGGAGGATCAGGAGTATGATTGAGTTGCTATTGGTACATCTCCCAAAGCAAGTAAATCCAGCTTGGAATTGCATTAAGGGGGTTCACACCATGTTTTGTAGTGGTTCATTTAATAGGTGTAAGATTCATCTGATTTAGTTAATTCCACACAAGGTACATCAGTTTAAAACTTGTTTATGTATTCAACCAGTCATGGATCTCTGTTATGGGAGTTGTGGGGTTTTTTTGAAACATGAGGAATTTTTTAAATTGTGAGCAATAATGTCCATGTTTTTTTAGCAAAATCTTCTTTACCCACAGGGTTTTTTTTGAGAAGAAAAGGTTTTGGATGACTTGATAGGCACCTGCCAATGAAGACATCCCAAACCACTTAAAATATTTAATATTTTTGTCTAATTTTACAGGTGGACTCTCCAGGAAACTACAGAAATCAGGTTACCAGCTCTGCTGAACTTCAGTTTGAGGAGGTTCTCTAAAGCCTACAGGAACCTCAGATTGCCAGGAGGATTAGGAAAATAACAAGATTTCATTCATTTTAGGATTAAGAAGCAAGCATGAGAAACGTGTTTACTGATTTCTGATAGTCTCACTGCGATCAAGCATAATTTTTGTGTTGCAATTCTGGCAACAAACGTTTACATGGCAAAAAAGTTATCAAATGGAAGAAAGAAAAACTAAACACCATGAGATAAAAAAATTAAAGGCTTGAGCGTAACAAAATGTGATGTGAAATACTTGGAGAAAATCAGGATGAGTTTTGCTCCAGTGGAATTCCTCAGGTAAGTGAGAACCATCTCTTTTTCTCCCTGTTTTCATTCCAAGACCGCAGTTTCCGTGTGGAATTCTGTTTTACAATACACCAGGAAATCTCAGCGAGCCACCAGCTCCCCCAGTGTTTCCCCCAGATCAAATGCAAAACCATTCCCCTTTTAAATATTTAATTTCAGAAATGTGACAGCACAAGCAGCACTGACAGGTGAATTTTATCTGCTACCATGAGCAGAACAGCGACAAATCCCAGCAATGCCTCAAAGGAAGGTCAGCACTGCCAGCAAATGACACCGGAGCCTTCAGCTGGGGTGTCGCTCTCCAAAGCTGGAGTAATGGGAGAGTGTGGATGCTGAGACACTTTTAGCAGAGAAATGTTTCAGCTTTCTGCACCATGCTGTGAGAGCTCTGCTGTCCTTACAGAAGCTGTGAAAAACAGTGTTACAGTTTCTGTAAACTAAGTACCTTTATCTCACACCTGCAGTTGTTGTGCAGATGTTGTGGTGGTCTCAACCAGAAAAACACTTGGGAATGGATGTCTGAGAATTTGGCCAATCCCCTCGAGGGGGGGATGGCCAGAGAACCAATTACTTGATGCCATTTAACTCACTTTTTGTGAACTAACATATAAAAGCCTCGGGGAAAAATCAAAGGGGACTCTTTCCACCATTTCCACCTGACCCTGGACTTGGTGTGGTTTTTCTACACATCCACATTGCAACAGTGGCAGGACGGTGCCAAATTTCAGGATGTGAAGTTATTTAGCCTCAGTCTGACTCAATGACGGAGAGTGGCACTGAACTCCTGAGGTTGATTGCAGCCCATAAAAAGTGCATGTGTTCCTTATCAAACACACCCCCTAACTCCACAGAATCGGGAATACAGGAAACTGAGGACTTTTTGTTTCCCTTTTCTTTCTTTCTGGGGGGAAGGCAGAGTGCGTTGTTGAAATAAAGCACTTTCATTTTGTGCAGATTTCTCAGCTTTGCTGGAAGTTGCAAAGCCCAGCTCTCTGATCTGTGATTTCATGGGTTCTGCTTCGAAGATAACATCCTCCAAACGGGATTATTTTCCTGGATAAGGCAGGAAAGATCTATTTTTAAACTCTTGCTGTGAATTGAGCCGAAGAAAGACTCAAAACCATCGAGTGCAGGTGCAGGCTGTACTCACAGCTGACACCACCATCAGGTTGGGAATGTTGCAAGGATAATCGCAGCCAGGTAACTCTTGGGTCATTTTTTTACCAATATTGATTGGCTGACTCTGCAAAAATGCTGCAAATGTGGCAGGAGAAAGCCTTGCTGATGTTCATGGACTGCAGGGTGCTGGGGTCAGGGAGCACCACGAGCCAAGGGTGCCCAGTGCACACTTTAATGAAGTCTGACATCGAAATTCAGCGCGACCTTGTGTTGTACAAGAGCAGGAATATCGTGAGCTACATCAATAAAACCTGAACAAGGTCTTTTTTTCAGCTGAAAGGAGTCTCTGACACCTGAGCTGCTATAAATATTCATTGGGAAAACAGACCAAATGGTACTGAGGGTTATTTTTGGTAGGACCGGGGACTACATTTGGGTTTATGCCACAAGAAATGAAACAACTGGTGATTTTATTTATGGAAATATATTATTAGAAGGAGTAGTTTAAATTGAAGATTCAAAGGGAGATATAGGAGTGTCTCCATGTGCTTTCTTAAAAAGAGCTCCCCAATCAAAATCTTTTCTTAAGAGGAGTTCTCTGATCGGGGTGAGCATGTTCTTGTGGCTTCAAAATAACATCTGCAGAGTCAAAATATGATAACACATCTTTTGAATATGTTTTGGGCTTTTTTTAGTCAGTACCTTGTTTTTTCTGGATTGTAAAGGTTAGGTTAGGACCAAAGATTAATTAACTTCAGTTTCACCCCATCTCAGCTGTGGGAGACTTCTCTAAGACGAGCAGAGGGATGGAGCAGCTCTGCTGGGAGGAAAGGCTGGGAGAGCTGGGATTGTTCAGCCTGGAGAGGAGAAGCTTTGGGGTGACCTCACTGGGGCCTTCCAGGGCCTGAAGGAGCTACAAGAAAGATGGAGAGAGACAATTGCCAAGGGATGGAGGGACAGGACAAGGGGAATGATTTCAAACTGCCAGAGGGCAGAGTTAGATGGGATATTGGGGAGGAATCCTTCCCTGTGAGGCTGGGCAGGCCCTGGCACAGGGTGCCCAGAGCAGCTGTGGCTGCCCCTGGATCCCTGGCAGTGCCCAAGGCCAGGCTGGACACTGGGGCTGGGAGCAGCCTGGGACAGTGGGAGCTGTCCCTGCCCATGGGATGAGAGGAGCTTTAAGGTCCCTTCTCCCCCAGGCTATTCTACACTCCTCTCAGTTACACATTTCAATAAATTTGCCTATCTGGATAATCACAGCACTCAGCTGCCCTGCCCAGAGCCCACAAACCCTGCCCAAAACCCTCTCCTGCACCAAGGCAGCCCAGCTGCTCCACATCTGGGGACACGGGAGGGGCACATCCCCATCCCAGCAGCAGAGCCACTCCAGGCAAATGCAGGCCAAGCTCTGCTCTCGTGCTCATTAAACACCATTCATCACAGCACACTGAATGTGCCACAGCTGCGGGGGGAAATGTTGGCATTGGTGTAGCAAAGATATCTCCTTAAACTACTTTTCAATGTTATTTTTAACCTTTATCTATTGCTCGAACTTAAGATGCAGGCAATGGTGTTTTAGGGTCTTTTTAATGTGTTTTGGCCATGCTGAAAACACAAATTTAAAAATCCATGCTTATTTTAAAAGCAATATGTAGCTGTGATTCCAGAGCCACAATCTGCTTTTACTTTTGATTTTGCTGCTTTACCATCTTACAGCTGCAGTTTCCATGCAGGCAAACTCTGATGGGAGCTTTGTGCATGTGAATGTTGTTGAATATTGTGAATATTGTTTGCAGCAGCTCTTTGTTCCACCTTTGTTAAAAAAAGGGAGGAACACCTGTATTTGTAATGCACTTCATTACGTATAAATACATAAATACATTCACCTAGTGTATTACAAATACATCTATTTAAGTATAAATCAATACATAAATCAATGAATACATAAATTTATAAGTTATCAGGATTTTGCTTTTGTGATTGTATTTTTCCCAATTCTTCACTCAGGGGCATTTCTGGTCCATCAAGCCCTGATTTGTTTTTCCAGAAGGCCGTGGAGTGTTTTTATGTTGCTCAGCTGCCTGGCTTGGTGCTGGGAGGGAACAGAAAGGTTGGAATGGGAAGATGCAGAAGGAATTATGTCACATTTTGTATTCAGGCAACCCACAGTTGGAATTCTGACATCACTGCTAATGTGTTATTAAATCATTGTAGAAATAGAAAAATCCCAGATAAAATTAATGTGATTTCTAGTTTTTCCAAACCATTGTGAAAAGAAATTGTAAAGAGAAGAGATTTTTCCTAAGTTTGCTGGTGGATGTTTTATTAATACACCCCCCAATCCCTGATGTGGCAGAGTGGTAAATCCACAGCAGAGGGTGATGGGTGGTTTGAGGAGAAGCTGGGCTGTCCCTCTTGCAGGCATCTTCACATCTAGGGATGTTTAGGTAAGATCTCAGGAAAAATTTCCTCATGGAAAAAGCTGCCAAGGATTGGAACAGACCACCCAGGGCTGTGGTGGAGTCCCCGTCCCTGGAAGGGTTCAAAAACCATGTGGATTTGGCACTTGAGGAGATGGGCTAGGGTGGATGGTTGGACTTGATGAACTTAGAGGTCTTTTCCAACCATAAACGTTCTCTGATTCTATTTAAGGCTGAAGGATTAAGAATTTAAAGGACACCAATCCTGTGTAGAACAAACCCTGATTTACTGATCAGACACAATGAAGAGCAGACTCTCCAGAGAGAGAGAGAAAATGAGGGGATTTAGTCCTGAAAATGGATGCAGAATAGCAAGGAAAATTAGTAAAGATACAGGAAACACAATCTAAGCTCAAATAAAATATCCCTGCTTGTCTCAGGGCTGGAGCTTCTCCTGTTTGACCAGCTGTGCTGATCCCACAGAGCCCTCACCATAAAAAGCTGCCCAGTGATGCTTCTGGAAGGTGAGTAAATGTATGTCAGGAGGAAAAATAACACTCCCACACAAGGATGATTTAGGATTATTCTTCCCCACTTCTGGGCGAAATTGGATCTGTTGTAACCTTCCTAAACCTTTGTTACCTTTGTAATTTAAACTGACAGGTTAAATGCTAATGCAATTGATAGGGGTGAACAAGTGGTCAAGGAACAACCTGATCTGACTGTATAATGCATCAGAGAATTGCAAAAATATGCAGGTCAGATATAATTTTGACAGAAAATGGCTCACTGCAAGGGTTTATGTTTCCCTGGATGGTCTTAAAAAAGAGCTGGACTATGGTAAGTACCACAGTGCTCGGAAAAAAGTACCAAGTTAAACTTAATGGAAAAAATCCAAGTTCTCAATATCCTCAGACTTCATTATCAGATTTTACTGGAGCTGGGATAATAAGATTAGAGAATTAAGAGAAAAGTTATACCCATTTTCTTCAGCTCAGCAGCCCTAATGTGCAGAAAGGAAGTGGCACTCTTTTCTCACTGTAAATACAGCAAAAACTGCCTGGGAAAAGAAGTGGTCTCTGACCATGTACAGGTCCTTACTGAAAAAATTCTGTGCCTTCAACAGGCACGGGGACATGGCAATAACCCTTAAGAGTGGGTAGAAAGAGTGGGTAGAAAGGTGGTTTCTCCTCAATCCTGGAGTTGATGGTTTCCCATTTGGTGTAACGTGGAGTGGGACTGGGATGTGAATCCCGGAGCAGCTGCCCACAGGAGGAACCTCCCTGCTGCAGGGGTAGAATGTGTAACTGAAGTAAATCAGCAGGGACAGTCCAAGGCAGTTCAACCCAGACCTCTTGATTTTCACTTTAGGGGCTTCCTGAAAAATAAGAGACACATTTAATCCCCCTGCTGACTGGCTGAGATGATCTGAAGCAGAGAAGGGAAGGGAAAATTGGGCAACTTTCTTCATGTCCACCAATACTCTGTGAATGCCACCTTTATTTCCTTCTATTAAAATGTGCTTTACAAAGCACTTGTTTAGAATGCAGATTATTTTCCATTTTGGGGCCAGATAAGAAACTATTCACTCCAGTCTGAGGATTCCCAGGGGTACTGGAAGTATCACTTTTTCTCTGGACACTCTCTGAGCAAGATCAGAGTAAGTGACTCCAACATTTTTCAGCACTGACATTATGCCCGTGGATTTTGCTACCACATTCCTTAAAAGACTGTCAGGTTTTCTGCCTTTTAACTCTGAAAACCCAGAAATCACTCAGACTTTTTTCACTTCCAAGCACTCCCCACTCCAAGAAGCCACCAGCAGGTGCTACATGGACCAGAACAAAGGCAGCAAATAAAGATATATCCCCTCCCTTCAACATTTTAAATATTTTCCTGATTTGTTTATTACTTCAGTGGGTTTTTTTTTTCCCTCAGAGGAAATTTCAGGGTTGAATTTGTCCTCCTGCCCGCACAAGCGCTCACTGCGTTCTTCACCTATGTAAGTGTTTAGAAAGGAAAATTGAAATGTAAATTGACTCAGTGCTTTTAAAACCTTAAAAAATAATAATTCAGTGCCTACTCTATGAAATGGAACTCTCCTGGTTGCTTTAACCTGCCAAGCAGGTTAGCATAACATGAAATCAATTATTGTACTCGCCATATAAAAGCTGTCAGCTTTAATACTTAACTGCACTATCTCCCCTGAATGTTTGATTTCCAATCATCATCCCCGTGAAGCTCCAGAAATACAGGGACATAAGGAAGATCCCGGAGTAAGAAATTTATTGGGCTGCCCTGAGTTACAAAAGTGAAATCGGGAAAGAATAATACACCCTGCAAACACAGCTCCCTTTTTAATCAAACACTTCCCAGCACCATAAAACAAAGCAGAGAACAAACTGCAGAGCAAATATTGAATTCCTGGTCTGGATTGTAATAATTGTGACACCATTTCACTTATTTTTCAGCTTGTCTGGAAGCAGCTTTTGCTGGAATATTATCCTCATTCTTTTCTGTCCTTTTCCTTGTATTTCTTCTTGGGTTGTTTTGGGGTTTGGTTTGGGGTTTGTTTTGGCTCTATTTTTTGGTTTTTTTTTTTTATTTTTGAGGGGTTTTTTTGGGTTGTGTGTTGTTGGGGTTTTTGTGGGGGTGCTTCTTTTTCTACAGAGGGAGAATCAAATAGAAAAATGCTTTGACTTTCACAGCTCTTTTACTGCTCAACTTTATTCTATACTTACAACACACAATGCAAATAATTATTGATCTCTCTTCTGATCTGAGCTTTATTGTGTGACCTTGCTGTGGCTAAAATTGCAATCTCAGATGTTCCACCTGTAGTGGTGACCACAGGCAGCAAGTTGTTCACTTGAGAGTCCTAAAAATGATGCATTAAGGAATGAGAAGCACTGGTGTTATCACAAGAGTGGGGATTGTTTTTAACAGAGGTGGGACAAATGCCTGGAGTGGTAGGAAAGGAGTGAAAATTGTGACTCTGATTCCTTTCTCTTGGATTTGTGTAGGGAAAGGGAAGGTTTGGACTTCTGGGAAGGCTGAGAATGCAGGAATTGGAGCGGCAGGAGAAAGGGGAATGGCTTCCCACTGCCCGAGGGCAGCAGGAGATGGGATATTGGGGAGGAATCCTTCCCTGTGAGGGCGGTCAGGCCCTGGCACAGGGTGCCCAGAGCAGCTGGGGCTGCCCCTGGATCCCTGGCAGTGCCCAAGGCCAGGCTGGACACTGGGGCTGGGAGCAGCCTGGGACAGTGGGAGGTGCCCCTGCCCATGGCAGGAGTGGAACTTGGTGAGCTTTAGGGTCCCTCCCAACCCAAACCAGTCCAGAATTCTTTCACTCCAAGGAAAGTTACCTTGGAGCCTGTGTCTTTCCCACTGAGCCCCCAGCCAAGCCCAAGAGCCAGGGCAGGTTTCTGTGAGCTGCTCCTTTGCACTGGTCTATCTGAAGTATCCCAAAAGCAAGCCCCACACCATGTGTAGGCTCTGGTTTGAAGCTCTGTCACCTGACAGCTTTGGTGGATTGCTTCTAGCAGCAGCAACATTGCCTGTCCGTGGTCCATAGCAGCTTGGAACAAAGGGCTATAAAAGCAGGGAGCAGCAGACAGATTTATCTCGGAGTATTTCAAGAAATGATGATCCTGAATTGATTCCCTCTCTGAAATACAAACTCCAGGTTTAGCTCTTTTGAAATAGAAAAAAAAAAGGAAAAACATAAAATAAAACAGGATTTAGCCTCAAGATCAACTCTCATTCCCTTTCAGAAATTACATTCTAGACAATAAGTGATCATTATGTGCCAACAGAGCTGAGAATCTGATTTTAACTTTCAGGTAACATATTAGGGCCATAAGCAAATCTGAGCACTATTATCATAGTCAAATGACTGTAATGCTTCAAGGCTGTAATACTCATCACCTTTTTATCATTCAGATTACCAGCCGAGCCTGAAACAATGAATTTCTTTAACATTATTCCCCCATAACCTTTAACTGTATGCATTATTTCAAACATCTGAAATAATCCTTTATATGACACAGTAGAATAATACATTTGCCACTCACTGCACACTCGAATTTGTTAAGCCCAGAGCAGTGCAAAAACTCCAGTCTGCTCTGTCTGCCATGGCAATGCATTTATTTCAATTGTGCTGGAATGATGTGTAAGTGATAAATAACTGGAAGGAACACTGATAGGAAACATAAGGTTCATAAAAGTCCAGGAATGCTGCTGCAGTTTTATCACCATTATAAAAGTGTCTTGCTTGCCTTGTTTTGGGAGGGCTTTACTTGGCCAGCTCTCCCATATTTCACGTGGATTGCACAGCGTAAATATTCCATGGGTTCATTCCAGAGCTGTGTTTGTGATAAACCATCCCAGAGTCCTTGCAGGAAATGTTTATTCCTGTTCTATGGAGTGGGTGCTAATGCCCCACACCAGCTCTGTCCATGGGCCATGCTGATAAATAATCCCATGTATGCTGTGGTGATTCTGTGCACAAACACTCCCAGATCTGAGTTACTGCAGCTCCAGGCCTCGGCTGCATCAGATTTATAAACACAAACCTGTGTTTCTTACCTGTGCTGATGGCAGAACTGGCATTTATCTGGACTCTTGATATAAAAAGGTTCCCAGCCACATGAGCAATACGTGAAAATACAAAAGGAACTGCTTGAAATATTGCCAGGGAGAGGGGTCTTGAAAAACATCCTGGGGAGCCTCGAGGCAGGAGGTTTCCTACTGAGTACAGAGCAGTTTGGATCAGGCCCCTGGAGAGCACAACCTCTAAAATTACAAGTTTGAAGAATTAAATTGTGTCTTCTACAATGTCCTCATGAAAACTGGATGCCTCAGAAAGGTCTCAGCAACACAGAGCAGCAGCTTTTTGATAAAGTTTAACCACTTCCAAAAACTTGAAAATGTAGGCTTAGAAAAACCTTAATTTATTGAAATATTTCTAAAGTGCATTAAGGAAAAGGGATTCAGATACAAAGGATTCAGGCTCTGGGTAAGGGACAATTATTCTTGTGCTGAGCAAGCAAAAAGGTGTTGGACTTCAGGTCCAATTTTTTCTGTGATTTCTCATGTGACCTTTCACAAGCCACACACGGGGTGCCCAAGGAAACCACAAAGTGATTTCCACTGGCTTCAGTGGAGGGGAGAATAAGCTCTGAATTTCTCTTTGAATCAGCTTTCTCATTAGTAAATTACCGACCTCAGAGCTTAATGCTTCCAACGCTCTTCAGTACCCTTGAAGGGGAAGGGATATTGGAATGTTAACTGTCCTTCCTGCCAGCAGCCAGGGAGCAGAAAATCCAGATTAATAGGGGCACTTTGGTGGCTGTGACCAGCACGTGGACCTGTGTTCCCTCCACCCCAGAAGAACAAGGCAAGAGTCAAAAAGATCAAACATTTCAGCACAAGAGAACGCCGCTTTCCCAGCAGGTACCTGGAATTTCCTGCAGGTTTTGCTGTATTTTAGGACATTTGCTGTCACCTCAGCACTCTGCTAAAGCACTTCTTTCATTCACAGAGTTAATCAGCAGGTTCACTTCACCTGGCTTGGAAATTTCTGGAGCTGAATATTCTCCTTGTTCCAGGACTTCAGGGCTGGCAATGTTCACACAGAGCTACGAACTCTGAGCTCAAGGAGAGGTAAAAGTTGTTTGTGCTGGCAGTGCTCACCCTCACACAGCAACACCTGGCAGCACAAGGTGACCATTCCAGGGGAGAAGAAACCAAAGACTGACGGCAAATTTGCTGGTAAGTATTTAAAACAAAAGGTCAGTCCTGAACATTAAAGAGGGGCCAGCAGGAAATCATTAAATCCGAGTGGTAACGTGGGTTTATTTTAATTTGCTCTCCTGGATTTTCATTAACAATGAACGAATTCTGGAAAATAAAAGAAACTCCATAAAAACGTGGAGCTGTCTACAGCTTGCAGCAGGACCTAGAAAACAACTGTCTCAACCCAGCCAGATTCCCCACCCCTTTCTCTTGGATTAGTTTTAATCTGAATTATTTGCACCCCCCAAAAGGGTTTTATACAGTTTAAGTGCCATGGGCAAGGCCCACTGGAGGATTTCAATCCCTCTAAATGTGGTTTTTGATGGAAATATTTCCATTAAAGCCCTCAAAGCCTCGGCACAGATGTCACCAAGCCCTGGAGTCACTGGCTGTTCCACGGGCACACAGATGAGCCTGAGCCAGAGCAAGCAGCCCCCAGCTGTGATGCCTGAAGGATCCAACCCAGTAGTCCATGGACTTCATGGGAGGGTGGAATTCCTTCCCCTGAATGTCCTCCATGGACAAGGTCACCATCAGGGACAGCTTCTCGGGGTTCTTTTGAAGTCATTCAACTTCCATAAATACAACTGCTACAAAGTCTTCATAAACTCACTGGAGTAGGGGCAAAAAAGAATTTTATCCTTTCCCAAGGCAGCTGCTTGAACCTGCAGTCCCTGTGAGAAGCAGAAAAGTTGAGTTTGAAAAGACCTTCAAGATCCTCGAGTCCAAGCCAAGAGATTGTGCCTTTTGGGTAAATTAAAAAAGAAACATCCATCTCTGCTGCAGACGATCACCTGACATGCCTGCTGATTTATTTAACTAATTTTTCATCCCATAATTCTTCCAATCTGTGTCCAAATGATCTCATCCTGCATTTCTTTGCTGAAGGTTACCAGGCTGGCAGAGCCGTGTCCTTCATTCCGATGACAGATCTCTCCGATGCTCTGTTTACCTGCCTTTAATCTGCTCCAAGGCTAACACAGGTGCTTTTTTTGTTCTCATCCACCAGGAATTCAGGGAGACCCTTCCAGCTATCCCACACCCAAGCAGGAGGACCTCTGCATGGCAATAAATCCTTCCCCTTCCATTACTTTAACTCCTGAGCTGGTGGTGCTGTCAGAACCGCTCAAATTGAGTAATTGGCTACAGGAATCACCTCCAATTGGTGCCAGTGGTCACCAGCACCTGCTCAGCTCCACTCTTTGTTGTCCCAACAATGGTGTTGGATTCATTCCCAGCCCCAGGGGCCAGCAGGCACCGTGAGGGGGATGGAAACGTTCCCAAGTTATTTTAAAAGCCATCAATTTTCCAAAGTGTCCTGAATTAAAGCTTGTCCCAACTCCTCACCCTGGTCATATTTTTCCCCCATCACATTGGATATGTCAGCTGTTGTTTCACCACCTGTTAATCCGTCTGTGCTCGAGCTGTACATGTGATTTATGAAGATTCCTACACCTCACTTGTTGCCTGCCTGTGACCAGTGCAGCTGTTTTTTCATCATTCTTGTTTTTTTATGCTACATCCAGCTATTACTCACAATTTTAAGACAGGGAAATAAGGAAATTTTTATTTCCACAAGAGTCATTGAGGTTTTTCTACCTTATTTATCATGAGCTTTTGAAGTTGTATTGACACAGCAGCTCAGGTAGATATTTTAATTTACCATTTTCATCGCCCTCATTCACTGCTATGAAAAGTGAATTTTAACCATGAGTGATACATAAATGAACCTGATGATTTGTAATCATCAGCAGCTCAAGTTATAAGGAATCTCCTGCTGGGGTTACACATCAATGCAGACAGGAGCAAAATTGCTCTGCTCAAAACCTGTGGTAGTTTTATTAACTCTATTTCTATTTCCCTCAGAATTCTGGGAAACATTAGCCAGATAATGATGCCTTTTGCTTACCAAGCTTGTTCCCCCTTTCAGAAAACAGTTCTGGACTGAAAGAATCACATCAAATGGGGTGCCTTTAGTGGGCTGGGTTTTGGTTTTTTGTTCTTATGTTACCTTTGTGCCTGAGTATTCCTGGTTTTCAGTCCTACTGCTCTGTTCCAATATGCTCCCAATATTTTTGCTTTTACTGCCTCATTTACCCTCTGCAATAAAGATGCTTGTCATGTCATAAGGTAAGTATTTTCCCTAGAAATTGCTGTAAAACTTTGCATCAAACTGGACATTTCTATTGATTTTTGAATTGATATTTGCAGGTCTCTTTCTGCTTTCTTTTTAACAATTGACTTTTAGACCCCCGCATTTCTTGAGAGAAATATTGCTGTAAATTGCAGTGATCTTGACCTGCTCTTTTTCTCCTCCTATCCCTCTGAGCTTTGCTATCCTAATAGCTTTTCTTAGGCTCCTTGCAATTAGCTGACAGAAAATTAGAAGAGAGAATGGTTAATGAACAACTGCCACTCACCGTCAGTGAAGTGCTGCGAAGGAAAAGGCACTTTCAGAAGTCAGAGAAATGAGAAAATATTGTAGGGACAATGAACATCCAGAGTTGGGCGTAAGAACTGCGAGGAAGCTGAGATTTTTCTTGATCAAGACCCTTTTGATACCTTGAGAATCTTCATCTCACATCAAGCCCTGAGGAACTTTTCTAACCCTCCAGATGTGCAGTGAAATGACTCCAGTTTAGTTCAGTGGTATGTTTAGAATCTTTCATAGGCTTGTCCTGGACCCCTTCAAAGATCCATGAAAAAAAGCAATTTTGATCATTAAACCCATGTAATATTAAAGTTACCAGTATTTACACTCTCTTCCTCAAGTGCCTGCATTGAAGTTGTGGTGAGCATGCTGAGAAGGCCAATTTGCTTTGACTCTCCCCTGCAGAGAAATCCACAGTGTCCACCTCATGAGGATAAAGATTTTCCACGTAAGATTGTTCCTTTCATTTTTCCAGGGTGAGAGCAGAAAGTCCTGGAATGGTTTGGGTTGGATAGGACCTTAAAGCTCATCCAGTTCCACCCCTACAGCACCCAGTGAAACAGGGAGAATCTTTTATCCTGCTTTTCTTTTGGATCTAAACCAAATCACACCAAATTAAAGTGATTACTTTCAGAATAAGATCCCATCCAGGATAAACCACTCCATCCATTCCTTATTTCCCTAACCAAGCTTAGTCACAAACATCCCCCCAGATGTGGTTCAGAATGTTGTTTGTCTTCATCCAGGAAAAAGATCAATTCTGTTGTGGAAACACAGTGCACAGCATGGGATCACTCTAATCAATTTGAGCAGGCCTTGGTAAAACTATCTGCTAGTCTGCAATCCAGCAGCATCAAAGCTAATTAATACCTTAGTCAGCCTAATGAATGTATTAGTGGTTAATATTTGTGTGTAAGCTCCTCATAACTCAATAATCCTATCCCATTTGCATTATTAATAGGACAGGTATGAGCTGATTGATCATAGAACCCATTAACCCAGATCTGTGCTCTGTTTTCAGCTCTCTCCAAGGAAGAGCAGGACTCACTGAGGGCAGGATTGCAGGGAGCAGACTCTGTAAAGGCCTTTTCAGACTCCAGGTGAGTGGGACTGAAGAACTGCAATGAAAAGTTGCATTTTAAACCAGACATGAACTAGAAGGTGATGGATGTCTGAACCCAAGGGGGGAGTGCCCTGCTTTGTGAGATGCCCAAATTCTTTCAGGTCAATCCCCTCTGCAAGGCAAGAGAAACAGGCAGGAAGGAAGGGGAGAAAGAGGAAGAGCTATAACCCACTCCACAAAAGAATTTCCCTTCATCTCCCTTCCTCTCTTTACCCCTCTCCTCACATAAAAGCCGTGGAGTGGGAGCTTATTTATTGAAATGAAGCTGGAGGTTGCTCCAGGTGGGAGACAAGCAAATAAACCAAGCACTTCTAATGCCTGCTGGAGAAGAACAATATTTTGCAATTTCCCTCCTACAGGCTTTGTGTTCTACAAAGAGAAATAAAAACGTGCTTCATCCTCTTCAGCAGCCCTGAAAGCTCTTCCTTATTCACAGCCCCTCACAACAGAGGCCAAATAATCCTCTGGAAGGGGAAAGCACAGCTCCATCGCTGCAGAGAGCGTGCAGGCAGATGAATTCCATCGGAACAACAATAAAAACAAGGGATGAGGAAAAAGCAGCTCATTCCTTTGGAGACTCATCTTTTTAATGCCCCATTTCCACAGGATCTTCTAATTGCTTCTTGTGGGATTGAAGTGTTTTCTCTCGCAGCCTCGCTCTGGAAATTTGTTACATTTCCTGGTACGGTGTTCTCCTGCTTTTTTATCTTTAGGGTTGAAGAACTGTTTTCTTATCCCTTTTTTTTTTCCCCTTCCCTGTGATATTTTCCCCATCTCCCCCATTTCCATGTGCACGTCGTTGTTATCAGTGAGATTTAAGCTCATGTGGTGCTGTGAAGCTGAATCCTCTTTTATTGCCACACTTTCTTATGTGGTGGGACAGCAGTGAGAGCTGCTGGGTAATCAGTTCTGAAGCCCTGCATGTGGCAGGGAGATGTGCCATGAATTATCCAGTGAGCTGTACCTGCATGATTAACGAGAACCTGTTCTCCACTCCACGCTCCAGTGCTCCTCCAGTTGCAATTTCTTTGTTAGAACCGAGTGGGAAGGGAATGGAAGAGGAAAAAAAGACAGGAAAACCTCAAGGAAAGGAGTTTGTGGCTAAAAAAAAAGGGGAACAAGAGCAAGCAGCAATGCCACTACTCCAAGGGCTGGCCAGATGCTTGCTCATCTGTTCAGACACAGCTCTTCATTTATATATTTATTTATATATTTATTTTTGGTCAGCTGCCACATGACGAGTGGCAAAGTTAAAGCTTAATAGGTAATTAAGACAGTCTGCCATGAAAATGAGGAAAATTGGGAAAACAACGTCGTTCACCTCTTCTCAGATGATTTAACTGGTTAAAAATGTTCCTCTGTTTTGCATAGAGCTGAGCAAATCATTCATTATAAATAAAGTATTAACCTAATTTCCTTACTTCTACTCTTTTACTCTGTGAAATGCTCCTCACTAGATTTGTAAGTGTTCCTTCTTGAAAAGTATTGGTACCTGGAAGCAAATCAGCAGATATTTTATCTGCTTGTGATAATTCCATATGAACAGGTAGCGCTGGAAATTGAGACAGTCTAATTTCACCTCTCCATGTGGTATTTGAGAAATATTTAGGAAACAGCTTCAGAGAAAATATTTGTAGCTAACATTGGTGTGTTGGGAGCATTCTGTGCACCTGAAGCTCGCTGATGTGCTTGAGGAGAGTCGTTGTGAAGGACTCAGGGCCAAATAAAAATCAAATATTTCTTAATGTGCCAGTGAAATGATTGCTATCACCAGATCTGCTTCAATTACAGCTTTGTGAGAGAGACAATATCACCTCAGGTGCACAAAATATCCAGATATTGCCATACTCCAACACAAACTGCCCATCTTTAACTAAACTTGTCTTGGGATTATAGCAAATACTTTTTTTCCCCTGACGCCAGTCCGTTTTTTCCTTCAAAGGTCTCTGTGCAGGAAGTTCAAATAGCAGGGAGAACACCTCCTGAGGTAATGCAGGAAGAAAAAATATTCAAAGTGTGTCCAGATCTCTGTTCTGGAGAGGCAACTGCATTTCTGGTAAGCAGCAGAGATCAAATAAGGCAGCAAGAGCCTGGCTGCCCCCCAGCCTTTGAAGGGCAAGGAGAGTCAAGGGAGGATCAACAAGTTTTGGGTAAAGCCTTGAAAAAGGCTTTTAAATGTGCATAATTAGGCAGTGCTGAAAGTGTCAAAGCAGCTCCCACCAAAGCTCTGCTGTGGGTGTGGAAGGTGTGGGAGTGCAGCTTGCATCCCCTGAAACCTGGGCTGGCCACCGAGGGTCACCCCAAAACCCATGGGAATCTCAACTAAACCACAGAATTTATGGTATCAGCCACTCATTGTGAGAGGATGAATCCAAAAGTTCATGTGAGGGGCTGCAAAGCAGCTGGCTTGGCCTTTGGGGTGGGAAATGCTCTTCAGGGTGAGCAGCAGCAGCAGCAGCAGAGCCTTGTCCTGCGGAAATCACACCTCAGAAATCACATCCCCATTGCAGCTGAACAACCTGACATGAAATTTGAGCCTTGGGATAATATTTTCCTGTAAATAAGGACAGGCAGCCACCCAGCAGGGCTGTGCAGTCTGTAAGGATGAGATCTGAGCAAGCTGGCTCCTTTCTAAACCAGAATTTTCCCTGCCAGGATCTTTGTGGAAGTTCGGGATGCAGAAGTTTGGGATGTGGTGAGTTTGGACCTCTGCTCCAGTCCATTGGAACTGGGATCCTGCTTTCAGCAGCTGGAAGGTGTCACCAAGAGGAACTTTGTTTTGCAGTTCACCCTGTTGGTTTAAGAAGTGTGGCTAAAACTCCATTAATTCCATGCGAAAATCAGATCTACAAAAATATCTGGTGGTCTACTTCCCCCCATAACTCTCAAGAATTTAAATTAAAGCAGGATGGAGAGTTGGTTTATAAATGTTTTGTGGCTGTGGCTGCAGCCACTCCAAGAACACCAACACAAAAAGCAGATCTTGTTCACTCACTGCAAAATTAGCTTGTACTTTGCAATTAATAACCCACAGATTTATTCCCTGACTATTCAGCAATCCTCAAACCAGCATTTTTTCCCTGGTTTAACGACTGCAGGAACTAAACTATATGAACAGATTACCTTCCTTTTACTCTCTTGGGACACTGGACTGGCATTTGAGATTTATCATTAGAAGTCTCCAGTGCTTTTAGAGCTGAACCCCAGGAACTGCAGCCAACTACAAGATATAAAATCTGTCTTCAGGAAGGGACTGTGCACATACCCTGCCATGATGCACATAACACAGTGCCTCTGGCTGCACTGGCTGCTACAGGATACACCCAAACTCTCAGTCTATTTATTAAAGATCCATTTCTGTGATGTCATTGATCCCCTGCACACTGGGATTGTCATCCTGGCTCAGGAGCAGCAGCAGGAGCAGCTGAAATTAAACCCTTTCTTCTCCATCCCTCTGTGGAAGAAACCCTGGGATACAAATAGCAGATTCTCTCTGGGAAGACAACGTGCCACTGGTATTAGACAAAAAAAATGAGAGTAATGAAGGAATATGCTGTTAAAAATGGTGGGAAGAGTAAGAGCCCAGTCACTTCCTGCCCTGTGCCCAGGAAGACACCAGGATAAACAGGCAGCCCAGCTATTAAAGCACTCAGAAAATAAAGGAGGATAAGAAAAGAACCAGCATGGATGTGAGAACAAATCAAGTTGAGCTACCCTTGTGCCTGCCACAGATGAGGTGGAAAGAGAAGGGAAGGGAAGGGAAGGGAAGGGAAGGGAAGGGAAGGGTTAATTTCATGTATTTAACTCCATCTGCAGAGGCAGAGCCAAAGATTTCTTTGAAGTAGATGCCCAGTAGCCAACAAATATTTGTTGCTGGTGTTTATGAAGTCCACCTCTCATGGGATCAGAGGCAACTTTTTACTGTACTTTGCTGAATTAATTTCACGAGCTCTTCAGGCTTGGTGTTGCTTCCTTGCTTATTTCAAGATTGTTTTCATCCAATTGTCCTTCTCTAGATTTACAGTGAAAACAACTGAGGACACTTTGTACATAACCCTTTCATCCAAAGTGATTGAAAAGTTCAGCTGAATATGCTCAGCCCATTCTTTTTTTTTTTTCCTCTTGTCATCCTTCACAGCTTTCCTTCTTTACATTCCACCTCCAAATATTGTTTTGTTTAAGGAGGGAAAAAACCCCATCCCGGTGACAATTTGCATAATATGTGAGTGCTGATATGCATTGAGACATCTGGATGGCATTTTAATATCTCATTCTCATTCTAACAAGTAAGAGCCACACAGATGGGAGAGACAATTTTAAGAGCATTGTTGTAAACAAATAAGGCAGCCAGGAAATCAAACACGCTCCATGATGGGCTCAGTGTGTGAGGAGCTGCACATGGCATGTTGTGACTGCAGGGGAGAGCTGCCTGCTCCACTTCCAGCTCAACCAAGAGGTACAGGCAGGATCTGAAATGGAGATTCCATGGGAAGCTCCTTTCCCAGCCCAGCACAAGTCGGATTATCCTCAGTGAGATGGAGTTTTTGGGGCTCTGCTATGGGCAGACTGTGGGGTTTAGTTTCATCTCATTTTCAATTAGCAACAGCAACATGAACAATGCTGATTTATTGGGGAAGGAGCCCTGGAAGTGGTGTTCTCCTGCTCCACATAACGAGGTGCCTCCTCCTCGTAGTGATTTGCTCCCGTTGTTAAAAATTCCTCTCCGTGGAGGCCTCAGTAATTCCCTGCAGTCTCCTTTAACCTGCTGCTTGTTTGTAGCTCTTCACAGGAGGGTAATGGCTCTGGACTCCAGCATGCACAGCCAGGGCTGGTATTTTGGGTGTGTGGGTATTTTGGGTGCCTGCTCCGGGTGGTTGTGCAAGAGCCACGAACAGCCTTTGCTGTAGGTGGAGCTGGCAGCCCAGCAGATGCTGCTGCACATTGGTGCCTCTCTCTGGATTGCACTAAATGTCACAAAATCAGAGTATTCCCAGTAATCTGAGCTCCACAGGGACCACCCCAGTCCAGCTCCTGGCCCTGCAGAGGCCAGCCCCAAGAATTTATCCCATCTTTTCCAAATGACACCATGAACTGATTATTTTCCCCTTCACCTCTTAACAGCTGTGGCTACAGATCCCACACAATTAAATTCCCAGAAGTTCTCAGGAATTCAGCTGTGCTCAGTGAAATACAAGAGTCCCAAACCTCTTCCTTCATCTCCTGGAACACAGGTAAAAAGTTACAATTGAAATTCCACCCCTTCACCATGGAATTGGACAGGGCTCTGAGCAGCCTGGCCTAGTGGAAGGTGTCCCTGCTCATGGACTTTAAAGGTCCCTTCCAACCCAAACTATTCTATCATTTAAATTATAAATACATGATAATATTAGAAAATTTATTCAATTTTACATTTCCAAAGTAGTTATCTAAGCCTCTGCTGGAATATTTCAAGTAGGAAACATCAATGAGCTGTTTAGAAAATCAGTTAAAAATTTGTGCCTGGTTCAGTGTGGTTAACTGAAGTCCAGGGGACTCTCTTGAATAGAAGAAAATGAGATTAGAAGCTCAAAGACATGGGTGGGAAATGACCTCAGAAAGCAGTTTAGCAAGGGAACTTGTGAAAACAGCAGCTCCTAAAATAATTCTGCTTTTCCTCTCACCTCAAAGCTGCAGATTTTCATATGGCAAAAGCTGAGGAGGGGTGGAAGACAACTCACAGGGATGTGAGACAGAGGTAATGGAAACACAGAAAAGACCTTAATTCATGCCTCACACCCAGGAATAAAAACAAGACTGAAGCATAAAATAACCTGCCAGGAGGCTTTGAATGGTGAATAAACCAATTTTCACTCACCATTACAATCTGCTCCCTGTGTTGATTCCTGGGGACCATTCCCATTATCCTGTCGATGATTTCCACCACTGGAACTTTCTCTTTCCCACAGAGGTTTCTCTCATGCTCCATCTCTCCCCCTTTTCCATTTTTTCTGAACCCAAATTCAGGTGCTATGTCCAAGCTGTGAGCCAAGTAGCTGCAGTAGAGATTGAAACTGTCACCAAAACTGGGATCAGGAGCTCCTGGCAGCAGAACTGGAAGCCGGAATCTGGGCCAGAAACTCTTCTAATGCAGCCATGAAAACTTTGTGCACCATATCATAAGTTTGCCTTAAAATTAAAACCAAAAAACATCAATGAAACTTTAATCCTAAGCATGCTAACGTTGACAAATTTAGTTAATGTCTGGCAGAAAAGGGAGGACAAAAATAGTCATTTAATTTTTAGTCTGCAAATTGTGAGATTGCAAACAGCATTTGCTCTCCAAGAGGATTCTGCACTTTGTTCACACAGCTGGGTTTTTGTGAGGGCTGGGACAGGCTTGAAGCAAATCATGATCTAATTGTTCCTCCTTCAAGCCTGGTGGTGATGGAGCTATTGTGGCAACCAGAATGCCTGGGAAAAACATTGATAACAAATGATTCTCTGATCACAGAGTGCTGGGAAGCAGGAAAGTGATTAAATTATGATTGGAATAGTCAGAAAACAGGAGACAGAGGCTTTAAAAGCAGAGATTTGTTTGTTCTAAGGCAGGTGGGGCTGATGTGTTCTCTCACCAGGCTCAGCAGGTTGTGCTCCTTCCATCAGCATTCTTCCACCTTCCCTTCCTTGGAACTTCCCCCCTCCCCATTTTACAGCTCCCTGAATTAAGGAAGCAGCTCAGAGAACCCAAAGTGATTTTTGAAGTCAATCATCTTCCCCAACATCAATCTCCCTGTGCCTCGGCAGCCACGAGAAGGAGGTGTTTTTATAGGATTGCAGGAGCTTTTGGTGAAAGTCTTCCATAAAATATGTATGGATTCACTGCATACACACAGCAAAAGGAGGACAGATAGATCACAGCAGATCATATTTTTGTGTCATCTTTGGTGAGGAAATACAGATCAGTCGATTTTAAACTGTTCTGCTGGGACTGGAGCAGCACAAGAAGCACTGGGGGAACTGATGCTGACACCACATGAAGAGTTACTGCCTAATGAGTTTTCTCTGTTCAGGTCTGTAACACACAATTCTACCTTGAATGGAATTAAATTTGTCGCCTCCTATTCTTCATCAGCACGGGGAAACCAGAAAAGGAGTTCCAGCTCAATCCTTTCAACCACAGCCACATTAGAGCCCTTCAGCTGAAAAGGCACAGAACTTTGCTGTGCAGAATGCAACGCCTCCTTCCTCAAGCCCGTTTCCAAACTGAACTCCTTTTTAAAAACACTCAAGTTCCTCCAAAACAACGAAGCTGCTCGTTCAGGCTGCATGATTAAATTTGAGGGTTTGAAAACAAGTGAACACAGAGTATTAAAGCAGCCAGTATTGATCTGCACGATGGGATAATCCCTGCTGCTGGAAGAGGTGGAGAGGAGGAACCGCAGTGCCTGGAGATGACTCAAAGCTGTTCTTCATTTTTGCAGCCCTAGTTTGGGTGCAGAAGACCAACTGGTAAATTGAGGGATCATGAGGGCTAATCTTTTAAAGGGTTTTAAAAAATATTATCAGGAGCTTGGATACCTTGATTTCTGTGAGGAAGCTGCTAGTGCAGGGATGTTCCACAACAGCATCAGGTGCAGATAATAAACTTTCTAGCAGAGTTACGGTGATTTCCAAAGCTACATTGTTAAAAGAACATTAAAATAGAGAAGAAAATTAAAATAGAAAGGGCTTCTTTCAAGTTGTTCCAGGCTTTAGATATTTACCTTAATTTTTAAAAAAGAAAAGGTGAGAATTCCTCCAATCTTTTGGAATTGCTCCATACTCTGCATAATTTTAGACTTAGGGCAGCTGCTCATTGTAAGCAAGATAATAAAATTTCACAGGAAAAAAAAAAACAAATCCCATTGTGTGCAGAGCTGGATGAAGGCAAAGCAGCATCAAAATGCTTCATCTCTCTCCCTGCCTTGAGCAAAGCTCCCCCTGCTCTCAGAAATTCCGGGGTGCAGAACCAGGAATGGTTTTGGGGGGAAACGGAAAGGAAAGGGAAGAGATGAACTTCCCTATGGGATTTAATTGTGCTCTTGTTGGCTCTGTCTCTCTCCAGAATGCCATCTCCAGCCATCCTGCAGCCCAGGACACAGGGAATGGTTCCTGGTGCCACACCCTGGCTGTGCCAGCCCAGCAGTCAGCCAGGCAGGCCGTAAGGAAGGGCTTATTTAAACTGACTCAGGTTTATTTGGGGAGTGGCTTCCTTTTACTATCCTGTCTGTGGAAAAGTTGTTTTTACTCTCCCACTTTTACCAGCTGAGTTCCTGTTGGTGTCCAGCCATCCCTGGATGTCCCTGTGCCACAGAGCAGCACCTGCAGAACATTCCCAGCTCCCTGGACTGACAGCCCTGCAGGGACTCTGCACTTCCAGCTGAAGCTGCCCTGGGCAGCTGAATTCCAGCTCCTCTTCCCAGGATAGTGCTCACAGTAAATGAAGCCATTCCAGAGGGATTTCATCCCCACACTGCTGCTGTTGTCTTGATTGGTATCTGCTCCCTGAGGCAGGTGGAGCTCGGAGGTGTCTGGAGCACAGCCTGGCTGTGGGAAGAGCTGATTGCAGCTGGCCCAGGAGGGTCCCAAATCACAGAATTTCACAGAATTGCCAGGTTGGAAGAGAACTTCAAGATCATTAAGTCCAAGCCCTGCCCAACACCTGCACTGAACCCTGGCACCCAGTGCCACATCCAATCTCTTGTTAAACACACCCAGGGATGGTGACTCCACCACCTCCCCGGGCAGACCATTCCAGTGCTTTTCACTCTTTCTGTAAAAAACTCCTTCCGGATATCCACCCTGTATTTCCCTTGGCTCAGCTTAAGGCTGTGTCCTCTTGTTCTGTCAGCTGCTGCCTGGAGAAAGAGACCAAGCCCCACCTGACTGCAGCCACCTTTCAGGGAGCTGTAGAGAGTGACAAGGTCACCTCTGACCCTCCTTTTCTCCAGGATGAACACCCCCAGCTCCCTCAGCCCTTCAAACCAGCACCAGCTCTGGTGGACCAGACTCACCTCACCAGTGCTTCTGTGGGACCCTTCTGGTGGTGCTGAACCTCTTTGGAGCTCTCTCAAAATTCTTCAGTTTGGTTTTTTTCAAAGCCAAAACTTAAAATTCTTCCCCATCAATCCCCTTTCCATGTGTTCTTAGATTTCAGTGTGAAAAATCCTCCCTTTTTACAGAGGAGTTGGCCAGTCCTCAGGCCAGAAGGGGAAGAATGGGGAGACACAGGCACAGCCCTGGAACTCCAGGAAAAGGCCATCTGATTCTGCTAATCCTCAGAAATTTCTTTATTTTGCTTTGTGGACCATGTGGCAAAAGCCCTGCTGCTTCTTTCTCCTCTGTCACCTCATGTTATGAAAATTCCCTCCCATCCCTGATCTCCATGCAAAATAGGTTGCGTCCTAAAGTGCAATCAACTCAGCAAACTCATCCTGAAAGAACAGGGAGCATTCCTCAGCAATTTGCATGAAAATTGTGGATAAAAATTGTGGATTCATCCTCTGTCCCTCCAGCTGGCAGGGGAGATGACTGGCTTTGTTTTTATCTGTGTGTTATGTACAGTGTTCATAATTGAAATGGTAATTTTTAATGTTCTTGGCTGCGTTTTGTTCAGCAAGATCCTTTTCACCCTCCTGCCTTGGGAGGGGGATATCTTAATCATATTTATAGCATTTATAAAAGTCACTCAGACCTTATACTTTATGAGATCTGAGGCATGTAGTGAATTTCTACTGAAAAACCTCCTTTTCTTCTCCCCACCCTAACAGGAGATAGGGCCACATTAAATTATCTGAAATTTAAATGCATTAGCTGTTAGCCAGAGTGAATTTTCATATAAATTAATATTGTTATTGTATTTTAATAAAGCCATGGCATTTATAGAATTATGCAGACATCAATTACCTGGAGGTGTCTTGGAACAATTATTGACTTCATGCATCATCTACTCCTTCCCTTCCAAACCAGTTGCACTCTTCAGGAACATCATTCATCAACAAGCCATAAACCACATTTCCAGAGCCTTCCAGCCCATCACTGCTGGAAAAAGCCCCCTGAGCCCACGCCATCCTAATACGTGGCTGTGTAATTAAAATTTTGACATATGCGAGGAGTTGTAAGAGAGACAAAAGAGCCCGGGTTGTAAATAGAAGCTGAAAGGCTCCCAGCAGATGGCTGGTTGGTGGGAGAGGCACGGGCAGAGCCAAGAGATGACAAACAGATGGTTTAGGTGTGAAGGACAGGCTGGGAGAGCTGGGGATGGGGTGGGCAGCTCCGTGGAATTTTGCATGGAATTTTCGGTGTTTCTGTTTGCACTCCCAGGAACGTGTCAGCGGGAGACGGCCAACAACGCAGCCTAATAATCATAAAAATAATAATAATCAGCTGCAGTCATTGCAGACAGGCTTGAGGGAGGCAAATCTGCTTGAGCTGCAGCTCTCAGTGATAACACAGCCAGTGATAACACAGCCGCTTCCACCGCCAGGCCCGTGTGTGGGCTGAGCTGTCTTACACAGAAATATTAAGAGTTGTGGCAAAATCAGATTGCCAATATTTACAGGTGCCTGAAGACCAGCTTTAGTCATGTTGCAAATGAACTGGTGCTTGCAGGCTCCGTGCTTTTCTCTAAATGTTGTATTCATTGCGTGCTGAGGGAACTCGGTTCCACTTCAGGCAATTCTGCACCAAAATCACCCCCAAAAGGAGTCTCGTCTGGGCAGCAAGATCAGATCAAATATTTCTCTGGACAGTGGCAAGTCTGAAATCACAGCTGAATTAAAACTGCAATGCTGCTAAACTTTTCTTGAGTTTATCTCCCTGCTACGTTTGTATTCTCTCCTGTTTGTCAGACAAGCTTGAAAACTGCATCAGCAGCTACAAAACAGAAGAATTTCTGCACAATAATGGGCAAAAGTTCCTTTTTAGCAACCAAAACCAAATTTCCCAAGACCAATAAAGGTGCAGGGATTTTGGGGTTGCTCTTTGATCAGATTCTGTGGGAAAATTTGATCCATGTAGTAAAAAGGGAGACATTTATGAAAAATATTCAATCAAAATTTATTTTTTTCTCCTAGTACAGAAGGCTGTTTACATTTGAAACAGCATTTGTGTACATGAGAAGTGAATTTCTGCAAAGCAGTTGTTACATGGGTACCTTTTTTTTTAGGTCTGATTGAGTTTTAACTTGCAAAAACCCAACATAATTACGAGTTTTGTGCCCCTTTTTTTTTGCTCAGTATTAATAAGAAATTATAGTTTTAGTAGAAGGGGGACACTGGAGTGCTGAGAAAACTGGTCTTGTACCTACTGCTGCATTCTATGAAGAATTTTTTCTCAGAACTATTTCAAAGATGAGCCCAATCTGCTGCTCCAGGAATCAAACCAAAGTGTCCTGTAGGAAATATTCCTGAAAGCAACACCTGCTTGTCCCTGAGGAGTTCCCACAAACTGAAGGTAATTCCTAAAGATAGTTTGTGTTTTCCTGCCTCCCCCAGCCCCAGGGGTCGTTCCAAGCCTGACCCGGGAAGGAGGCACCTTGGGAGGCGCAGGTTTAGGTTTTATCTCCGGTTTGACCTCACCTGAGTTCATTTTGCCTGCTGAATAATCTGTTTAATCCCTGCCAAACTCCCTCCCCTCGCTCTTTTGTGGCTGTCTGAGCCCTCTGGAGCCCGGCTCAGCGTTTCTCAGGTGCTTCCAGCTGTCACCACTCCTCGGGGTGACAATCCCTGCTCCTGCTCCTGCCTCTCCCACTCCGTGCTCTCCACTCCTCTGGCACTACAATCATGCAGCATCATCCTCATCATTGATCCACGCTTTTTTTCCCAGGATGTTGGCAAATTTATGGCCTTTTTCTGCCTGCAGAGGAGCTGGTATTGGAGCTATAAATTGTTCTCAGAAGGATTAACTTATTTGACCTCCTCTTTTATTTTTTATTTTGGCTAAGAGACTGTCACTTGTGATTTTTTTTTTTTTTTACCTCACTCCTGTATTCCTGGTTGTTCTCCTTGATTTTTTTTTCTCTCTGCCAGCTATCACTGTCCACAGGAGATGAATTTTAGTAGCCCTGCTTGAGCTCTGACAGCTGAGGCTGTGTCACAGAAGTATTACAAACTACATCCTTCACAAGTCTCCAGTAGCCATAAACANCATTATATATATATTTAGATATATAATTATATATTTATATATATAATATATGTATTTAGGTATATAATCATATATTTAGATATATAAAATATATATTTAGATATATAATTATATATTTAGATATATTTCAAACTAAAAGAAAAGCTCACCCCTGCCCCTGTTTCTAAACTTCCAAAAATACCTCAAAACAATCCCTACAACATTAAACTTCCAAAAATACCTCAGAACAAGCCCTACAACAATCCCTCCTCTCTGGGTGAAGCATGGAGATGCTAAAGGGATTCCCCAGGTTAGATCTGATCTTTTCTCTCTGCTTTCATCAGGATAAATCTGGTTAATTGTGGTTTGCTCTGTTCTCTGTGTGGATAAAACCCTCATTCCAGTGAGGGCTGTGCTCTCACTTGCCCTGGAGTCAATGATTTCTCAGATGACTTCAGATTTCAAATGTCCTGAGCGAGGCAAGAATTTCACCCATCATTTGTTTTTTTTTTCTAAATTATGGGGTTGGTTTTTTTGCAATGTCATCCATCTGAAGACTCACTTTACTCACCCATCAATATTCACACTTTAAAGGCTGATTTCCATCAAGTCCTACCAATGACCTTTGGAATTTGGGCCCTTCAAACAGTAAAAAAGACCCCAACGGCAACAACATCTGCCCCCATCCAGCACTTCATTTGCCTTAGAGAAGGGCTGGAGTGATGAGCAATTAATGGAGAGTTCATTTTCAATTTTCACATTTCCCTTGTAAGTGGCTCCATGAATCCCCATTTACTGGGGGCCCAGTCATGGGAGCAGTGAGACAACATCCACGGACTTCCACGGGATCTTTTCCTGCACACTTCAGAGGGGACAAGTGGAGTACTGGCATTTATCAACCCTTACAACCCCATATAATTATAAATTTGTCTTTCTTGGGCCTGGAAAATAACCCTGACTGTCCTTAGGCCCCAAAATTCCCATGGCTACCTCAGCTTTCCCTATGGATGCTCCCTCAGGCAGCACCACAGCCCTACAAGCAATAAACTGAAATTTTTTTCTCCCTCAGCTGGGATAAAACCTGGTGGAATGACAGAATATAAACATTTCTCTGCCAACTGATATTTCTTTACTCATCTGATGCAAATGTAAAAGCAAAGTGACGTGGCCGGGGATGGAGGGAGATGTTGCAGGGTCCCAGTCTGTGGAGGTGAGCTGGAAGGGACAGAAAATTGTCTGGGGTGAGTGGACTGCTGCTGGTGACCAGGGCAGGGACCTCCCTGAGCAGAGAGGGTGTGGGAAATGCAGGGGGTGTGAGATCCAGGGGGTNCTCCTGTATTCCTGGTTGTTCTCCTTGATTTTTTTTTCTCTCTGCCAGCTATCACTGTCCACAGGAGATGAATTTTAGTAGCCCTGCTTGAGCTCTGACAGCTGAGGCTGTGTCACAGAAGTATTACAAACTACATCCTTCACAAGTCTCCAGTAGCCATAAACATTTGTTCTAAAAACCTCTGTAGGATTGTGTTGAGGATATTATTTCTATAAATCTGGATGATATTTATATAAATACCTATTAATAATGTGCAAATAAAATATATTGATATATTCTCAAGGCCTAATAGGAACCACAGAAGCAGAAATGTCGAACAGAAATAACAGAAGCACACAATAAATATCTGTATGAGTACAGATTGGAATTACTTTAGTGAGGGAATTGTTCTCATGTAAAAATGTTATTTGAATATCAAACAGCCAGAACTATTTGGGGATTTGTACTTACCCATATATTTGAAGCATTAAAGTTATCTTTAGACATTATATATATATTTAGATATATAATTATATATTTATATATATAATATATGTATTTAGGTATATAATCATATATTTAGATATATAAAATATATATTTAGATATATAATTATATATTTAGATATATTTCAAACTAAAAGAAAAGCTCACCCCTGCCCCTGTTTCTAAACTTCCAAAAATACCTCAAAACAATCCCTACAACATTAAACTTCCAAAAATACCTCAGAACAAGCCCTACAACAATCCCTCCTCTCTGGGTGAAGCATGGAGATGCTAAAGGGATTCCCCAGGTTAGATCTGATCTTTTCTCTCTGCTTTCATCAGGATAAATCTGGTTAATTGTGGTTTGCTCTGTTCTCTGTGTGGATAAAACCCTCATTCCAGTGAGGGCTGTGCTCTCACTTGCCCTGGAGTCAATGATTTCTCAGATGACTTCAGATTTCAAATGTCCTGAGCGAGGCAAGAATTTCACCCATCATTTGTTTTTTTTTTCTAAATTATGGGGTTGGTTTTTTTGCAATGTCATCCATCTGAAGACTCACTTTACTCACCCATCAATATTCACACTTTAAAGGCTGATTTCCATCAAGTCCTACCAATGACCTTTGGAATTTGGGCCCTTCAAACAGTAAAAAAGACCCCAACGGCAACAACATCTGCCCCCATCCAGCACTTCATTTGCCTTAGAGAAGGGCTGGAGTGATGAGCAATTAATGGAGAGTTCATTTTCAATTTTCACATTTCCCTTGTAAGTGGCTCCATGAATCCCCATTTACTGGGGGCCCAGTCATGGGAGCAGTGAGACAACATCCACGGACTTCCACGGGATCTTTTCCTGCACACTTCAGAGGGGACAAGTGGAGTACTGGCATTTATCAACCCTTACAACCCCATATAATTATAAATTTGTCTTTCTTGGGCCTGGAAAATAACCCTGACTGTCCTTAGGCCCCAAAATTCCCATGGCTACCTCAGCTTTCCCTATGGATGCTCCCTCAGGCAGCACCACAGCCCTACAAGCAATAAACTGAAATTTTTTTCTCCCTCAGCTGGGATAAAACCTGGTGGAATGACAGAATATAAACATTTCTCTGCCAACTGATATTTCTTTACTCATCTGATGCAAATGTAAAAGCAAAGTGACGTGGCCGGGGATGGAGGGAGATGTTGCAGGGTCCCAGTCTGTGGAGGTGAGCTGGAAGGGACAGAAAATTGTCTGGGGTGTGTGGACTGCTGCTGGTGACCAGGGCAGGGACCTCCCTGAGCAGAGAGGGTGTGGGAAATGCAGGGGGTGTGAGATCCAGGGGGTGTGAGATCCAGGGGGTGTGTAATGTAAGGGGGTGCATAATGCAAGAAAAGATGTCTCAGGCACAGAAAGAGCTGCAAAGCTTGGTGTTCGGGGAGTTATCCAGCTTCATTTGGGAGAGGAAGACCAAAAATCAGAGGATGAGCCCCAGCTGCAGCACCTCACCTCTTCCTGAGACTTCTGCAAACCCATCCCCTCATCCAAAGGTCCAATTCCATCTGGATTCTCCAGAGAATCTCCGATTCTCTGACCTTGCTCAGCTCTTCTGCTCTGTTCTTGACCTTCCCCAAAACTGGGCTGTGAAATTCCCTGTGTGTACACAAACATTTAGATATGAACATATGTAAAGGTCATGGTGTACATATTCAAATAAATAAATAAATAAATAAATAAGTAAGTAAGTATGCAGGCTGTGATTGCAAATACAGAATGAACCAGACCCAGTGCATTTTATAAGAGAACAGAAGCTTTTAGCAAATGAAGGTTCAAGTGATCAGGTTGTCAATGAAATGGAAAAACTCCTGTTAAAAGGCAAATAAAATGCCACGAAGCACAACAATTGTGATCTGGTTTCTGATACATCATTTAAAAAAGGTTTAAAATTATTTTAAAATATTTAAAATCATTTAAAAAGATTAAAAGTTATTAAAAAATAAGGAGTAAGCAGAACAACTTAAAGTGCTGACACTGAAACAAATGGAATCAGCAAACCCCACAAAGCTCAGCTCTCCTCAGAGCAGAAACACACCATGGTTGTTTGACTACTCCATTTGTTGACAAATTTATCAAGGTCAAGATCATTAGGCTGAGTAAGAAGATGAGATTTACAAGAGAAAGGAACAGTAACATGGGAAAATGGAGGTGAAGGGTTTTATTTGAACTGACAAATTGCATTTATTATTTAAACACAATGATCATCAACTGGCTGGACACCAGAAGCAGCCTGGAAAGAAAAGATATAAAAAGAACTTAAACATCAAGTTGGAGAGAAGATCAGCACAGGGCAGTGCAATCCAGCCCAGCATGCTGTAAATTTAAAGAGTAGGTCTGGATTGGGTATTGGGAAAAATTCTTCCCTGTGAGGGTAGAGAGGGGCTGGAATTCCCAGAGCAGCTGTGGCTGCCCCTGGATCCCTGGCAGTGTCCCAGGCCAGGTAGGACATTGGGGCTGGGAGCAGCCTGGGACAGTGGAAGGTGTCCCTGCCCATGGCAGGGGTGGAATAGGGTGAATTTTAAGGTCCTTCCCAACCCAATGTGCCTGTGCCATGGGACCAGCAGCAGCAACGTCCTCAAAACACCCAGAAGCTGCATAATTTATGAATTAAATAATATATAATGACTAGAAATGCACACTCAGAAAATGTCCTTTCATCCTTACTCAGGGTTTTGAGTGCACACACACACAGATGCTCACACAAGGGGATATAAGTGCATTTTTTCTCATGGCTGGAGTTTTTTCCCTGTCTCCTCTGATAGCACAGAAACCCAAAATAACTCAGTATCAGATTGGAATAGATCTGTTGTGAGCAGCAATGCAGCTGGGGCTCTGATAATATAAACTATCCCAAGCAAAATTTTATTTCTCCAGAGAATCTCCCTGTTTAAGCTGCTTTTCCTTATCCTTCAAGGATATGGCCTGTATTCATGTGGAGACAACTTCTCTCAACTCCAAAGCACATTTCTGAACTTCACTCCAAAGCCAGGACTTGTGTGAGTTATTAAACCATTAAAGGCTCCCGTCACTTTTCATATCAAGGTTCTTCATCAAGTGATTAAAGCAGTTAAAGTCACTCTGCAGCAGGAAAAATGCAGAACTGGCACCCATTTAGTGAGACCAAGACCAGTCCTGGGTGGGCTTTGCATGAGAGAGCTCTGGTGAAGTGTTGCTAATGAAAAGGTGGAAAAGGAACTTGGAATATTGTTCACAATTCTGTGAAAAGAATGTTGGCCAATCCTTCTTTCTGCTGAGGGAATTTATCTTTCACTTCATTTAAATGTATTAAAAATCTTCTGCTACTTTGATTTGCCTGAGCTCCTTTAGGTTTGGAATGTGTTCCCAAGATGGGAAGTGCCTAATCAAGAACAGCGACGCCTTCACACTGGAAAATTGGCAGCTGCTTCGACCCTGAAAACCTCTGAAACCAGGGAGCTCCAAGTCCCTGAACATTCCATCCTCATTCCATGACTTTCTGACTTACGGTTTAGCCAGCACAAGGGGAGAGAGCTGGAGGAGCAATCCTCGTGCAGAACCAAGGTGAGTTTGACTCCCGTGTTGGACCCACCTTGAGTGAAACCCGGGGTCTGCTGGAACATTTCACCTGCCAAGAAAGGTAATTCCAGCGTGGAGCAGCCAAACAGCATGGAAAAGACAGAAATTTGACTTCCCTCTAATTTCTGTGGAGCTGCAGCTTCAGCATTGGTTTATTTGGGGTTTTTTTTTTTCAGCTGTTCATGGCCTCAAGTGCACCCAAGAGCTCGGACTTAGCAAATCTTGTTTCTAGGAGCAATCTAGAAAAGAATCCCTCATTTTGGGCTAATCTCCTCTTAGAATTTTCCATCTCCCTTCGTGTTTTGTGGAGGGTGACCACTCAGTTCTTTGTAACTCCATCAAGCAATGCTAATTCAGTAATGATCGCTGCTGCTCCAGCTTGTTATGTTCTGGATTTGGGCATCCTTAATTAGTTTCCTTATGGAAACCACCAGAATTATTCATGTGCTTATCTGTGTGTCTGAGCATTTGGCTGTTCAGAAACCTATTTTTAAAACATTCACCAACAGCTGGAGTTAATGTTATGTGAAAAATATTAATTCAACTGATATTTCTTCACCTCCAGAATTTCTGCATTTGCATCATCCAGACTTGGCTTTTTAAGTGCAAGCAAAAAGACAAAAAAGTGAGTTGTTCAACAATTACATGTAAATGTCTGAGTGTGAGTATATATATAAATATATATTTGCAAGCTGGTTTTAATAGGCAGTGGAAAATCAAAATTTGCAGCAGAAACCTTTGCTATAGAAACCTTTTCCTGGAGGAGAGATGTGTTAAAATTCATTCACAAGAAATCTTGCTGACAACTTCAGAGAGTTCTCTGGCTGTTTCCATTTTGGGCAGGTTTGTGAAGGATTTATCAGGTTTGTGCAAAGCTGGAAGCTGGTGTTGTGCATTGTGGGATGATACAATGAATTCAGCCCTCATGTCACCATTCAGGCTTGTGCAGAACGGTTCAGAATATTTCAGCTTCATGATGGGATGCTGCTTAGCAAGCAGCACCTGAGTTTTGTAAAGAGAAGGAAAAAAATTATGTCTTTGAAGGGAAATGAGGCACTGGGGAACACCAAACTAAAATTATAATTAATATTATTAACACTTCCAAAGTGTCATGGCAAAAAAATGCCCGTTTGGTAATAAACAACATCACCTGTGCCTCTGGATTAAAAAAATAATCTTAGAAAACAGGAGAAAAAGAGAACAATAGAATCCCAGAATGGTTTGGGTTGGGAAGGACCTTAAAACTCATCCAATTCCACCCCCTGCCATGGACAGGGACATCTTCCACTGTCCCAGGTTGCTCCAAGCCCTGTCCCACCTGGCCTTGGACACTTCCAGGGATCCAGGGGAAGCCACAGGGAAGAATTCTTCCCTAATAAACTAAATTTTTCATGGGACAGAGTTGGGCTGGAGCCCAGAGGGGAGGTCCAACATCCCCAGGCTGCACCTGCCAGAGCCCGAGTGGCACAAAGAGTCAGCCTGGCTGATCGTGGAGATAAATCTTATCAGGCTGGGCACCAGAAAACAACCCAAGGTACTTCAGCTTCTTCAACAAAGCCCTCCCAGAGAAAGAAATAACCCCAAACAGAACAAAACCAACTCTTCCTCCCCAAACCCCAAAATAAAGCAACCACAGGGCTAAAATCTTCATGTTATCTTTTATAACCCACAGCAATTGCAGTTATTATTGGCTTGTTTTAATCATCTTTAGACACACTTGGAAAACATTCTCTTTTCAAACTGAACAAAACGTAGAGTTTTAGATTACTTGTATTTATGAAAGAAATTATGTGATGTGATGTGCCAGCAGGAGACAGGATATGCCAACCCAGGAGATCTTTTCCCTCCTCTGTTTTCCTCTCAGTGTTCCTGTGTTCCTACTTAAAACCCTGCTATAATAAAAGTAGTGCTCATAATATGCAATAAACTTTTCCAGATTACTTTAACAGTGCCAAAAAGATAACTAATGAATAATCATAATAAAATATATGTAAAGGGGATCACAAATCTCACTGATGCAGAACAGGAGGAATTTATTATCAAAGTGTTGCTAATGACTTTCTGCCTGCCCCTTTGAAAATGGCTCTGAGCTTAGCACTATCTCTGGGAAATCCAATTGATAAATCCACAAGCAGCATGAAATTCCAGTAGGAAACAAGGCACTTTTGTCCCAGTGCATCACAGCACGTCAATGCTCTTTGGTAAAACATGAACTGCAGGAAACATTGCTCAGAAATACAAACCAGGAGTGACCTCAGAGTGTGGGGTTGGGAAGTTCCGGGGTTAAAAGCCAAAGCTCAGCACATGGACAGCTCAGGTTAGGAAAAAACCAGATCCAGATGAAATTCCTAATGCAATCCAAATGCTGGGAGCAGAGATTCCCTTCCCTGCGCCGGGAATGGCTGCAGGAGCTGCAGGAATTCCCTGTGCAGGGAGCAGGTGCAGCAGGGCTGTGTCACCCAGCAGCTGCTGATGAGGGAGAATCTTTCCTGGGAGCTGTCTCCAAAGCCTTTCTCCAAGTGCCTGCTCCTTGTGACTGCCTCTGCTCCCCTTTCCCTCTGAGTGCTCCTCCCCAGCACACCCAAAGATCTGCTCTGCCTGGAGGGGAGGGGAAGTTGCTGAATCCCTAAATATTGCCATAAACACACGCTGGCTGGTACCAGGACTCTGGGAATAACTGGAAGTCTCCTTGTGTTGTATTCCCATAGCTCTGCTGAATACTTCTGCTCAGTGCAGCCAGAAAAGGTTCCTTGTGCTCCCCTGCACTGTCAGGACAGATTTGGCTGCTCATTCCCTTTTTCTCTCCTCTTTCTTTAGAGGAAACCAAGCAATATTCTTAGAGAACCAGAAGAGGAAACAATAAGAGGTTTATGAGTGAGAAAAAAACAGGGAGCTCAGAAAGTCCCAGAATGTTTTGGGTTTGAAGGGACCTTAAAAATAATCCAATGCCACCCACTGCCATGGGCAGGGACACCTTCCACTGCCTCAGGATGCTCCAAGCCCTGTCCAGCCTGGCCTTGGACACTGCCAGGGATCCAGGACCTCCTCACCCTCACAGGGAACAGTTCCCTCCCAATACCCATCTAACCCTGCCCTCATGTCACTCTGCCATGCCCCTGGTCCTTCCCATGCTGGGGACCCCAGAATGAAACGGCACCTCTTTGGAATAAGACAAAAAAAAAATTTCCAAAAATCCTTAATTACCAATCAGAGTAATTACCTCTGAAAAAAGAGAAGATTAATTAACTGCCACTCCTGTAGGTCCCGGGGAAGGGGAGGATGTCAAGCCCAGCCCAGTTCCTGAGACAAGAAGTGAAGGCTCAGCCACCTGGAACGGCACCACCGGGAAGGCTCCGTGGGAAACCTCACGTCTCTCTCAGCTGCAGATCCCTCCAAATATTAAAAGGCAAATGGAAGTGACCTCTGCTGAGCACAAACTTCTTCAATAACCATGGAACCCCCCTCTCCACAGCCCACTTTTAATTGCAATTTTGTGTTTTTAATAATTGTGTTAAGTGCCTGAAAAAGAAGAAACAGCAGCTTCACCATCAAGGGTGACTGAATTGCTGGAACGACAGAAAGAGGAAAAGAAGGGAGGAAATATCAAGAATTAGCTGGTTTGGGATCAATGCTCAAAAATCTATATGGATCCATAAATGCTGTCTTGATATCTCCATAGCTGTAAGATTTATCTCCATGATCAGGGTGTTGATTTATAAGAAAGCAGGTTAAAGCTGCCTGTGATCCTAAACAAACATTTTCATCTCATCCTTAGCCCTGGACTTCTTTCCCCTTTCTTTTTGAGCTCCAAGATCCCAGACTGGGTAAAACATCACTGTGACTTGAGAGATAAAGAAGCAAAATCTGCAACAGGAACTGGCCCAGAGCAGCTGTGGCTGCCCCTGGATCCCTGGCAGTGTCCAAGGCCAGGCTGGACATTGGGGCTGGGAGCAGCCTGGGACAGTGGAAGTGTCCCTGCCATGGCAGGAACTGGATGATTTTTGAGGTCCTTCCCACCCAAACCATTCTCTGATTCTAAGTCCAGTACAAATCCAACATTCCTATTCTTGCTTGATGGCAAAACAGCAATTTTTGTGTTTTCCATTTTGGCCTTTCCTCCATCTCCAGGAATCCGGAGATGAGGATGAAGAACAAACACTGCTGCAGTGACTGATGGCCTCTCCTACCAACCCTGCTCTATTTGGTATTCCTGCACTGTAGCCTGGAAGAGTTTAGTCCATTACTAAACATAATTCCAGCTCTGTCATGTCAGGCTTAGCACAGCTGACGCTGTCTTTGAAAGTCAGGGCCCAAGACAAGCCCATGAATGTCTCACTGATTAAAATCAGACATCTAAATCCACCTTACACATCCAAAATAAGCCAGGGAAGTTCTCAGAATGCTGAGAATCTGTAATATCCACAGCCTCAGTGAGACCAGGTGATACCCAGCACCCTTAGAAACAAAGAACTCTGATTAGTACAGAACAGTTGTGAAATGCCTGGCACCCAGGCCTGAATGCCTTCCTCAGAGAACTCTGTATTTCATCCCCTGAAATGTTTTCATTTCCTGGAATAGCTGTGTTTATTGCTTTAATAAACTGAATTAGGAAATACAGTTATTGGTTTCCTAACTAGGCTGAATTAAGTTTCATTAAAAAATAAAATCCAGGATTCTAGTTTATACTTGGTATAAATGCACTTAAAATGTTAGAACCATACTCCTTCTCCTTTTTCTTTTAATATGTAGATTTAAAAATAAAAAAATCCTTCCTGCATTAAACCCAGAGCTATTCTCAAATGGACCCAATTACCATAAATAAAAATATTAATTAAAACACCTAGTATATAGTATTTCTGGACTTATTGTGTGTACTAGTTTTTCCTGCTTGCTGTAGACCACAGAATAAGATCTGTAAAATACCCTCATTAACCAGCAGGGCGATGCTCCAAGGATGTCACCTGCTCTGGTGGGGTGGCCACAATCCCTGCTCTGGAGTTAGGGCAGTGGCAGGGATGTGGCTGCAACATCCCAGCAAAGGGAAACAACAGGGAGCAGCAGGACCGAGGCAGTTCCCTGAGCAGGAATAACCCAGCCTGACACATCCAGCCCTGGGAGCATCCCTCCTCACCTGCACAGCAGCAAAGCTTCCTTTGGTGGAAATCTCAGGATAGGAGAGTTTCTCCATGAACTGCAGCCCTCCTATGACGGGGCTCTGCTCCCCCTGACCTTGGAAAGGCAAAGCTCCTGCTCTGGGAAGAGCTCTCAGCTCCTCACCTCCCTCACGGGCCAATTCCAGCTGCATTTATTAATGAAGAGTCACTGAAGCACGAGCCAAGTCTTTAGCTACACTTCCATCCCAGAAAATTGGTGTTTAATTGTCTGAATGAAAAGAAAAATAAAAACTGGGTGGCCACTGTCCCAAAGATAAAACCCCATCAATTCCCATCACAGGAGTTAAAACTCTGTTTGTTTCCACACAGGAGTCTGTTCAGTTTATTTTAAGAAGCCACAGAGCTGCTTTGGACTGTGGGTGGGTTATTGTGGACTAATTTCCACTTTCTAATGAGGTTATCTCCCACAAAAACGACTGTGGAGCTGAGCTGAAGAGGTTCCTTGAGCTGAAAAGGTTTGGTCACCTCCAAATAGAATGGCAGATTCACTAATGTTCGACTCATGTCACGAAAATTACTGCCTGCGAGTCAGGGGGAAGTTCTGCAAACTTTTTTTCCACCTTCACAATGAAAACACTGCTCTTTCCGCTTGCCTAATCTGAATATTGCAGGGTTATAACACAGGGAAAAGAGAGAAAGCACTAAAAACACTTTGTGTGACAAAAGTTAACAAAAGAAGAAATCCTGCAAAGATTTGAGGGCTTTAATCAGTCAGTAAATGACCAAATCCAGACGAAGGGCTTAGCACGGGGAAGTCAGGCTGTGCCAAAGCCCTGTCTGTGAATGCTGAAGACTTAATGACACAAGCGTTTAATTCTTTGTTGGATTCTTTGTCTTCTCGCAGCCTTCTCCCTTCCCAGCTCTGTGCAAGGGGACACACAATGCAGCTTTAGCTCAGCCACCTTCCTGTGAGCCAGGAGAGCCAGCCCCCTGCAATCAGGCACAGGATTTCTGCCAGGAATGCACTTCCACACAGCAGCATGGAGGAAAATTGGTGTTGCTTACATTTTATAGCAAATCTCGTGACCTCCCTGCACCCCAATCCAGCCCGAAGCACATTCTTTCCTCTTTCCTTTATTCTTTTATCAATAGTTAAAAAGGGTAATTTATATATCCAAAGTTAATAATCTGTCAGGGAGTGTAGGTTCAGAAATCACAGTGTCTTAAAAGGCAGATTTTCCTGAGTCTTTGTGTGACTGCAAGGTGCATTTGAGCACAGAACAGCTCAATCCACATTCCCAGGCCACGGGACAAACAGAAATGCAGCAAATCCCAAGGAAATGAGAAGACATTTGAGAACAAAAAAAAATGCTTTTTTGAGGGATGCTTCACACGGGACCATCCCATGAGGGGTTGTTTCCTCCTCCTGGAGGAGGGCAAGACAAAAGCCCTGCTCCTGGACTGGAGACAGGCATTTCTGCCCCCTGCCCATCACTGCCCCTGCTCTGTGCCTCTCCCTGCAGGTCCTGGAAGGGCATTAACTGCAGTGATCAATAATGCTGAGAGCAGCAGCTGTGAGGACTCAAATTCCAGTCTCAGGTTTTGGTTTCACGTTTGCTTTTCAGGGCAGCAGCAAGAGAGCAGAGCAGGCACCACCAGGCAAGAGAGGAACAGTAAATTATGAATTAAACCAGAAGTAAACCAGGGCTGCACTCTTGCCTCAGACCACCACTAATCTTCATGAAGGCAACAGCTCAGTGGAAGGTGGAGGTTCTGGTTTAGAAACAACTCGAGCTCTGTAAGAGACAATTCAGCTACACCCTCCCCACATCCCCACTGCAGACATTCCCCACAGAAACTGCATCCTCGTCTAATCTGCTGGAAAGTCCTGCTAAAACCAACAGGAATTTGGTATAAGGAAATATTACAGCATCTCACATGATCACTTCTAGATGGGATCTTGGGCAGGAATTGTTCCCTGTGAGGGTGGGCAGCCCCTGGCACAGGGTGCCCAGAGCAGCTGGGGCTGCCCCTGGATCCCTGGCAGTGCCCAAGGCCAGGCTGGACATTGGGGCTGGGAGCAGCCTGGGACAGTGGGAGGTGTCCCTGCCCATGGCAGGGGGTGGCAGGGAAGAGTTTCAAGGTCCCTTCCAACCCCAACCATTCTGGGATTCCACACAGAACTGGGATAAATGGCCAGTTACAATAAATACTTGGAATGCAGCTGATCATCAGCTCCATACAAACAGAAGAGTAATTAAACGGGCCAAGATGCAGCTCACAGAAGCAAAGTCAAGATCCCAGGTGTTAGAATGCAAACTGAGGAAGAACTGCCAAGTTCTGCATTTCCCATGGCTTGGAGAAGCAGAAGTGCTGATGATCTGATGTGTTTCACAAGACTTGCTGTGAGCAGCACGACACAGAGAGTCAGGCAAATGTTGTAATGAGGAGATGTAGGATGTAAAAATAATTAGTCAGGGTTTATGGAGCCTACCAGCGAAACACAGGGAGCTGGGAAGTTATCAAAGGCTCTGTGCAGGGTGTGATAACAGGAAAATGTGGCATGGCAGATTCAGAGAGGGAAGTGCAGGGCCTCGTAGCACAACAAATACAACTTCATTGCAGTTCCTCTTGGGATTAGTCATTGTGAGCACAGCAAAACATGGATAAAACAGCCTGTTTGCACTGTATCAGCTACTGCTTTACTGAGCCCACAAACTGCTCCTCCATTCCTGCTCTGAACACATTTTGAAACAAAGAATTCCTGAAAGCCATCGATGGCACTCAGACACAGGTTCCTCTTCAAACAAGTAGGCTCTGAGCACCAAACTCCACAGAAGCAGCTTTGAAAGTGCCCACCTTCATCTTTCCCTTCCCTCAGCATTGAAAATACCCTCCCACGCTGCCAGAGATTTTCCTCAGCCGAGATCAGAGAATTCTGCACGCCAGGGAGGACTTTTGGAGTCACCTGAACCACAACAGCCACCAGGAGCTCGTGCACAGTGTCACCTCCAGGAAATGCAGCCACAGAGCACAGAACAGCACCTGCAGGAAGCTTTGGATCACACAGCCATCCCAGGGGAAGGTGCAGACTAATTAAAACCGGCACTACAAAAAGATGCTGCTGTTCCAACATGTGTTAATGTGAGCTGGTGCACGGGAGAGCAATAAAAGAAATGTCAAAGGAAGCGAGAAATCGTGGAGGAGCCTGAACTGAGGGAGGCACAAACAAGAGTCTGGGGAAGCAGGGCACAGACTGTGGCAAACAGAGCTCTCTGAAATTGTAAATACGGGGGAAGGAAGGTGCAGATGAGTCTCTGCCACGGGGCCAAGGCCTGATCAGTGCTCCTGGAGACAGATGCTCGTAGCAGAGTGGGTGACACTGCCATATGTGACATTTCATTGCTGTATCACCATCATTTAGGACGTGGACTCACCTGTGTGCACCCGCAGTCCAACATAACTATCTCTCCAGGATCCTTGTAGCTGTGCTGGAACAGGAAAGGGGAGACTGAGATCTCCAGCTCTTTCTGCAAGCCCTAACTCCTCCATGCTGCTGATCAGCTCTTCACCTCACCCTGAGTCCACCTGCAGAGAGAGGTGCCCTGGAGAGCACCGTGGGCACCCTGGGAGAAAGGATTTGTCTCCTTGTGCCTGTCCCCTTTGGCCCTGAGATCACCTGGACTTCATTCCCAGTTCCCATCCACCATGACAGAGAGCAGAGCTGGATCTCTGGTGGGACACAAAGTCACCCGGGTTCTACCAGTGTCCTACAAACTGCAGCCCAAGGAGAACCCAACCCTCCTCTTAAAGGAACAAAGCATTGGGAGTCCAGTTTCCCTTCCTGCCTTCAGCCTCCTGGAAAAAGGAAAAATAAATTAAAATGCCAAGTGCTTGAAACCGGGCAACAAGAGGTGCCTCTGAAAGCTCTGTGAGAAATCCTTCCCCATCTGGTCCATCTTCAGCTAATTAACTGACATGGCTGCAAACGAGCAGCAGCTAATTGGAGCTCTCTGTTCTGCCTTTTTTCCCTGGCAGCAATGAGAAGGATTCCAGATGACCAACGGTTCAACATTTTCCAAGTCATCTCCATTCAGTGCCAGTTCAGCCTCCCAACAACTTGTCCACATCCTCACCTTGGGCTGTGATTCCAGAGAGCATCACTGGGACCGGGGAGCTGTTCTGGGGCAGCACCAGGCAGATGAGTGCAGGCTCCAGTTCCGAGGATGTTTTGGAGATCCAGCCACCTGCAGGCACTCGGGGGCCAGCTGGGTCCCAGCCATTCCTCTTTCCTGCAGCCAAGGGAGCTCTTGGAGCCAGCCCACGGACCCTGGGGGCACAGCAGAACTGCAGTGTGGGAGAGCTGCTCCTGTCTGTCTGCAGCAGCTGATGGGTGGGTGCCAGATCTCCAAATGTGAGGTCCTGAAAAAGAAAAAAGAGAAAGAAAAAATGCCCTGTTTTCCTGCTCCAGCCTCTGCTAGCACTCCTTCCCTGAGCTCCCAGCCTCTTTTCCAGAGACATTATTCACCCCCCACCACAAGAACAGCTTTGTAACAGCAAGAAATCCCTTAAATACTCTCCATATCACAGAATCACAGAACAGCTGGGGTTGGAAGGGACCTTAAAGATCACCTAATTCCAACCCCCTGCCAGGGATGGGGACACCTCCCCCCACACCAGGTCCAGTCTTGAACTCTTCTCCCCACTGGACAGAACCAGTGAGATGGATTAAAATCTAATCACTGGGACCAGTGACGTCCCTGTCCTGTTGCAGTCATTGCCCACACACCTAAAAACACCTAAAATACAAACAAGCAAACAAAACTCCCCTCCCCAAACACCCAGGTGAGCAAAATTATTGGCAAAAATACTTGGGAGTAACTGGAGCACCACAACCCTCCAAAGGTCAGGCCAGATGTTGTGCTGAGGCTGGACTGGCAATAATATTCCCCAGGATTTCCCTGAAAACCAGGGATGAATTTACACCCATGTGAACCTGTTATAGCCAGTCCTTTCAAACAAGAGCACACCCAGAGATGGATGCCAGCCCCAGTTGTTTCTGTGTGTTTTGCTCTTAACTGAAATATGGTAAAGCAGGGTTAAGCCCACTGAGATTTTTTAGTTGGGCTGCAATGAACCCAAAATCTGTGAGGAGACTGATTGCTAATGAAGGTTTCCCCATTTCTCTGCAATATGAAATTTAAAAAATTCTCCTGACCTTTCCAGTTGTCTGGTCTTTAGTGGATGCTAAAAAATGCCACAGATTTCCAGTCCCAAACTATGGTAAGTTCAAGGATTTAGGGTTTTTTTTCCTATTTTCGTCTTAAATTATTGAATTCTAGCAAAATTACATCAAAAGCTGGATTAACTAAGAGTAGTTGTAAGTTTCTGAGTGTGGTGTTTGTGTTTATCAAGTTTGGAAATAAGAAAACATAAATAAAACATCTCCATGGGATGCAAATTCACTTCTCTGTCTCGAATACAAGAATTGCAGCTGTGGAATACAAATCATCTTCTAGCTAGAAACATCATTTAATATTTATTACTGCAAACTTGGATCTGTGTGAGGGCAGGGAGGGTGTCCCCCACTTCTTATCTGTGACCTTCTGAGGTCCTGACCTCACAATGTGCCACCACTCAATGGTGCTGGAGCAATATTTATTTTACCCCATTTAAAACTACATCTGTTCAGACGTTTCCCACTCTCAGACTTTTAGAAATACCAACATAAAGCTCTTTTTTGTTTATTGTAAGACAATTGGGAAAGCAGTTGAAGGATATCCTTTCACTGTGGAAATGGGAGAACAATCCATCTGGGAGAAATCTCCTGAGTGAGGGCAGAGTGGTGCTGGAATTGCCTCAGCAGAGGCTGCGTGGAGGTTCTGGCTTCCCAAAGGGCTGCAGTCATCAAGAGCTTTCCCAGAACTTCCAGGAAAAGCAAATTACTCATTTTGATAAAAAAAAGTCAACTCAAATTTTCCTCAAAGTTTTGAGGAAAATGTGAGTATGTAACACAGTGTGAGGCACCTGCAGGAGAAGGCTGGTCACAGGCAGGGCTTTTTAAGTGCTGGTCACCTCTGTCCTTATTTTCTGCACCTCAAAAACCAACAGTTCACAAAAGGTAACAACAAATCTGCTGACAGAACTCGCCCTGGAGCTCCTGTGCTCCCAACCTCTGTGTGGGAATGATGGTATTTGGCTGAAGGTTGGACTTAGTGATCTTGGAGGACTTTTCTAACCTTAATGATTCCGTGATTTTAATGCATTCTGAGTCCTGGTAATAAAATTAACACCATTAAGGGCCTGCTCCATCTCCCCAGTGGATATGGCACAGGGTTGTCAAAGGAAGAAACGCTGTGGGTTTCAACAGCTCTTCAAAAAAGGTGTTTTAAAAACAGGCAGAGCTCTTGGGCAGGGAAGACTTTTGACAATCAATTCAAAACCGTTTTTACCTGTGTCTTCACACTCCCCTTCAGCTGGCACCACTTTTCCTTCCAGCACAAGAAAAAGTTGCCAATGAGAGGATATTTTTTAAAAAAAAAATTATTAAGCATTAAAAGAAGAAGTGCCTTTCTATAACGAGAGGGTTAAAAGAGGTCTAATTCTGAATTTCTATCTCTGCACTCCAAGATGTTTCTTTCCTGAAAGTCAAAAGCTGATTTATGTGCCACACTGCTCATTTACAGACTGGGGCAACAGAAGCAGTCCTTCTCCTGCTTCCCAGAACGAAAAACAATCCCAAAAAAGTAACTTTTTGCTCATTACTATGTACTGGCAAAGCAGAAATCAGCCAATTATCCCATGAGAAATATCAGCACCTGCTGCTGAAACCAAACGGGACAGGGAGCCAGGACAGAGTCTCTGTGAGCTTTTATTGTTTTATTCACCTCATAAACTGACCAGAGACAGCAGAGATAGCACAAGCTCATGCTGCACAGGCAAACCCAAGGATTTCCTGGTTACAGAGCATTCTTAAAAGTTTTCCAGCCAATAGCAGATATTCTAGAGGTTACAGACAGCTGTTTCAGCCAATCTTCTGTATCACACGTGCATTTGTTATAAACAATACCTGCTTGTTTCATACCTTCTAGAACAGAGCATCATATTCCATTATTAAGCTTAACTTTATCTCTCATGCTAAGCATGTTTTTTGCAACTCTAAAAGCCATCTCAGTTAGGCCTAGAAACTTAAACCTTTGTTCTCGTGTCCTTGCTCTGCTGCATAATTGCATCTTCTTTAATATTTTCTCAGCCAAAGCTATTTCCTAAAAATCCTTCTGCTTTATTCTTAAAACTTGCTTTTATTTTCTCACCCCTTAGAAGTCCTTCTCCCCTTTTCTGTATTTCCCACAAGCACCTTCCCCCAAGCAGGGGCAGCCCTACCCTGGCAGGTGATGGAAGCACTGATCCCACCCAGCCCATGGGCCATCCCTGCCCAGCACCCAGGATCCCGCTGCATTCCTCTCCCTGGGGTTTTATATCCTTGTGGAGCTGCTCTGGCAGAAGCAGCAGCAAGAATTGGAGGTTTGAGATTTCCCAGAGGGAGTAACCAGGGCTGCAACAGAATGTCCTGAAACTGCTGAAACAGAGGTAAATTCAGGGACTGCCTTTGACCAGCGCTGACCCCGAACCTGCAGAGGGTCCTGCTGGCACCCATTTATCAGCTGCTAAAACAGAACTCTAAATATTCCCAAAATATATGCAGCCACTGCCAGGGCAGAGCTGGTGGCCATAAAGCACTGGGTGTGCACAGCACAGAATTTAGGAAGGCTGAGGGTGAGGGCACTCCAGTGACCCTGATTTGCTGCAGGAGCACCACGGGACACCGGCACCCAGCACTGGCACAGGAGTTTTTCCTGGCAGTGTCACCAACTTCCAGGTGTTTTCCATTCCCAGAGGTGGAACCAGCCTTCTTTTACCTTCCCCAAAAGCCAGCTAATGGTTTCTCATCACCTTTGGCTCTTGCTTATCGAAGTTACACACATGAAAAGGAATTTTTACTGCTCTAGCATGAACTATTTCAGAGCAGCTCTTGAAAAACTGAGTCTGTAGCCAGTGAGGTGGATCCCAGAGTGGTTTGGGTTGGAAGGGACCTTAAAGCCCATCCAGTGCCACCCTCTGCCATGGAAAGGACACCTTCCACTGTCCCAGGCTGCTCCAAGCCACATCCAGGCTGGCCTTGGGCACTGCCAGGGATGTGCTTTAGATTGTTTTCCTGTAGACATAAAGGCTTCTATACTCTTCTCTGTGACATCACTGTTTGTAGTCCTTGTCCAGCTGTTTTCTCCCCCTTTTTATGCTCAAATTCCCAAAAAAAAAAAAAAAAAAGAATTCTGGGACAAGGCCATGCCCATCTCCAAACTCCCATTTTCCTGTGAAATGTTCCCTCACAGGTGCCACTTGCTCCCAAGCAGATTAGGATCACTGGAAAACGCTCAAATCCTCTAGGAGCTCTTGCATTCCCACTGTTCCATAATTAACACTCCTTGCCACCTGCATTTGTCTGATTCCAGCAAAATTCCAGCTTCTGTGCCAGACCCCTCACTTTTGGAAGAGCAAAGAGCACCACGGCTCAGCCTGGGGGTGGGCGAGAGCAGCTCCCATAGCCCCAAGCTGCTCTGCTTTGTGACATTAATTAGCAATTGGATTGCCTCAGAAATCACCCCAGCAGTGGATCATCTGGAAAAACCCTGGATATGGCTGGCTCACTCCTTCCCAGCAAAAGGAGGGGATTATTCCAGGTGCCAAACGCCTCATCCCCGCCTCGTGCGCGTTCCGAGCTCACCGTGAGCAGCTCGTTTTTTGTTGTGGTTGCCTGGAGAAGGAGCTCCCTTCAGGAAATCAGCAGAGGAGGTGTGGAACAAATCCTTATCACCCTCAAAAAAACCTCACCTGGTTTTAATTAAGCCGAGCAGAGGGTGGCAATCTGGGAAAAAAGGCTGGAAAAAGGTAAAATAAGCAATCAGTTTCCCTGTTTTCCCTACACAAACCAAAGGTCAGGGATCCAGCTGGGCAGGGGATGGAATAAGCCTCAAATGTTGAATTTGCCCCAGAATTCACTCAGAAAGTCCCTGCTCTTTGTCCCTATCTTTTCTTTTCTATGCTTATCTTTTGGCAGAGGAGCCACAGCGTTTGTGGCACAGCTGAGGAGATTTTCTGGAAGGATATTTGAAGCTCCCAGGTATGGAAGTTGCTCAAAGTCTGCCATTCTTATTGCCCTTCAGGAAAAACATCTGTGAGAGCTCTGCCTGGGCTCGCTTTCAGGCTTGCTGTTATATTGACAAACAGAACTATTGCTGAGTGGGGCTTCTCAAAAGCCAATTTTGCTGTTTATCTGCCGGAAAAAAACCACACAGAAAAAGTGCATTCCACAGGGATGCCTGCAACAGCACAACTTGGAAAAGTTTCCCATCTGCTGCAAGTCTGTGAAATGTGAGAATGTGGAATTTTCAAGCCTGTGATTTGGGTGCAGAGGTTGAAGTTGCAGGCACAGTCTGCAGCCATTTGGGCAGATGGGGATTGTTTAGAGATGCCTGCAAAAAACCTGGATTTATACACATGGACAAGATAATTTTTATTAATGAATCATATTGACACATCAACCTGCACTTGTGTGCCACAGAGTGTGAGCACACAAACACCTTCTGAGAGGGGAATACACCGTCAGTAACCAAAAATTCATTCAAAAAGGTATTTTAAAAACAGACACTGTGTGTCACTGCTCGAAATCCCAGTGTTTTCAGCCTTTACTTGGCTTTCATAATAATATTCAATTAATAAATTTCTTCATGGAATTGCTCAGTCTAAAAACTGCAAATAAAAACTTTAAGAAATCTGCTCTTTTTTGGTTCCAGTCACATGCTGGAATAGTCTGGAATAGTTTTTTCCTTACTGAACAATGTGTTTTAAGCTCACTCCTACTTAGCACATCTCCACCCTGCTCCTTCAGAGCTCTAATCACACAACATGAACTGTGTGTGTGATAATTATGTTGACATTTCAAGCCAATTAGTACTTTCAGCATAAAAATAAAAGGGATTTTACGCCCTCCCTGTTCAAAGAGATGGAGTCAGGGATGTAATGGATGTAGCAGATACCCCTGGAATATTTAAATTTAAATGCAACTTGCATCTGGCCATGATTTTTTTGGTCATCTCAGCTTTGTCTCATATGATTTTTAAGTGACAAATAAAATGCCATATTCCACATAAAAGGGGAAAATTCCCAACTCAATCCTGCCTCAGATTCTGAAGAACAGTCAAAGTTTAGTGATGACAATGACAGAAACAACTCCATGAACTTCTAACAGTCAGCTCAGAAAATGAGCTTCAATCAGAATATAAATCCCTTCAGGTCTTCGTGCTAATCAAACATAAAAATTAAATTACCATCTTAATCCCCCCTCCTCCTTTTTATTTTTTAATATTCTTAAATTTTAGTGGTTTGCTTTCCTGAATTTTGGGAGTTTGAGAGTTTTGCAGCTGTACTTTAAATAATTTTTTTTTTCACCTTCTTTAGCATCAAGCTTTATTCTTGTTTTGCCTTATGAATAGTCCTAACTGTATTAATTTTTCCCCCATGAGTTAGTTACTTAGGAACAATGTGGAAATACTCACAATGAAGTTTTGTTTTGATTTTAATGCTGCATAAAATGATGAAATCTGCGACACATGTGGCAGGATGGATCCTGAGCCTCTGTTGAAATACAGAACCAGAATTAAAAGTATTTTTAAAAAAATTATTTTAGGGTTTAAAACCACATAAACCTTGTGAAGTTCCTCCCTTTAATAAAAATACTTCAATTGCAAACACCATTATTTTAGGGAGTGTCAGTGCTCAGTGCCACAACCACCACTGGAAGGTATTTCCACCTCCCTGCTCCCTGAGTTTTTTCTGGAAAATAGCACTGCACAGCCTGCTGTCCATCAGATGTGCTGGAGGATGTGCTGGAAAGCTGAGATACCCACGTATGGATTCCCTAAGCCTTTAAGAAGAAGGAGGTCTCACTGTTATCCACTTATCTCAAATTAGAATCCAATCCCAGCCAAGGTAAGGGGAGATAGAGGTGTTTAAAATATCAAAACCAGAGCACATGGCAACAAATGACATTGGGGAATAAAGGGAGGAAAAACGACTTTATCTCTGCTGAGGCCACCTTGGAAAGGCAGATCCTGCATTTAACTGGAAACTGGAAATCTCCTTCTCCTCCTCTAGGTAACATTTCCTCCTTCTGTAAAACAGACAAGATATATCAACATCTGATCCCAAAATCCCAATAACACCAGAATTGGTCTCCTGTTGGTTCCTGAGGGAAAGCAGCACCTGCAGCATGAACAGGTTTGGGGCAAGGGCTGTTCCCTCTCCTACAGCACTCACTGGATCACATCCAAACAGCCTGTTAAAGTTATAATTGAAGTTTTATATATGCAATAACCCAAGTAGTGAAATGCAAATTAAAAATCATTACTGCTGCTGCCATACAGATCTGTCTTCTCTGGGCATGAGTTGTCCTACAGCACTAAAACCTGGGTGGGGACCTGGGGGATCATTGAAGCTTTGATGCCTTGTTTTTACAGGAGAGGAGAGCAGGGGGAAAGCAGCTGGAGGAACATTTACCTCCATTTCCATTTAGCCATTCAAGCTTAAAATCTATTCCTGGCTTTGCAGGAGCTCTCAAACCCATAAGCAGAGATTCTCCCAGGACAGAGTGGAGCAGTGTTCTTGTTTCCTCTCAAACTGCTGTGCAACCAACTCTATTTCACTGTTTATGTTTCCTGTCCAGTTTATTATTCTGTTGTTGCTCCAGTGTGCCCAAGGAGGGATTTCCAGACTGTGTCACACATCCCACAGAATCCCAGAAAGCCTGGCTGAAAAGCTCAGTTTCTCCTCAGACGTGTGCATGGGCCCTGAGTGTGGAGCTTGGGCTGCAGGAACCAAGAGCAAATTACACCTGGCAATCCAAAAGTGTCAGGTGAAGGCTGAAGACGATGGATTTGTGGGTGGTTGTGCAGAGATGCCACCTGAAAGAAGACGTAGAACTTCTCTGGAGTGTGTTTATCCAGCCTGGTGCCACCCAATTCTCCAGAATCCTTCAGAGCACCTGAGGAGCAGAGCCTGGGCACTGCTGGTTTGGCTGATGCCTTAAAGCACTTCGCCTCCCTCAACATCATCACTCCCATCTTTCCCAAATGCAGCCTGTGCCAGCTGCTCCTAATCCAGCAGCTCCTCTCCTGCAGGCCCCATAAACCTGATGGAAGAGGGTGAGGAGTTTGCTGACACACAAACTCTGTCTCTCCCAGAAACTGCCAGCTGGGTTACGGGCTAAAATTAACCAAGGTGGCCACACACGGAGCAGCATCTGCTCTGCCTGATGAAGGAACACGTGGATCAGGGGATTTCAGCTGTCCCATTGCCCTCCTTTAGGGAAACCCCCCCTGTTAAACCCTGGGATCAGAGCTAGCTGTGCTGCCCATCAGGAAAGCAGGAGCCTGCTCCCATATCCTGGATCAGGACAACCAGCTCGGCCCCAAGAGCCACAGCCCAGAATGAACCATGAGGAAGTGAACCTATTGAAAACACAAATCCTGCCCTTCCACATCTCTTGGAATTTATCTGCCAACAGAGTTTCACCTCTACAAGTCTCACAGAAAGCCAGGGAACGCTTCCTACGACAACATTCCTTCATGTAGAGTGACCCCAGTTCACCATCAGAGCTGAAGAATAAGGACTCTGAAATCCCCCTTTTTTTTTGTGGATAAAACAGGTAGCAAAGAAGAGAAAATGCAAAGAACAGTTCACCCCTTCTGCATCCACAACACAAGAACTGGAGCTGCTGGATCATCCCTAATCCCTCCAACAGCCCATGAAGCAGTCAAAGTAAACATCTGCTTTTCCTAGAAACCCTTTTGTCACAGAATCACAGCACCTTTGGTACAAAATAAGAGCTGAGATGTGCATCTGTTACAGTAAAAAAAAAATAAACCACCAAAAAAACACAGCAGAACTTTTTGAATATATTAAATTAGGCTATATTGGCTAAAATGCCATTTTAATTTGAAACTCGCTGGATATTAAAGGCAACTTTAAAAAGTTATTATCTAGGGTTTAATTGCATACATTATGTTTGTAGCCTTAGGTACTGCAGGTAGATCTTTAATATTCCCTGAAATATATTGAGAGTGTGGAGCAGCCATTTAATTCTGCTCCAAGAAACTTCCAGAGGTAACTGTGGGAAAGCAGATTAGAAAACTCCAAACTTTTGGCTGTTGAGTGAAACTCCAATGGATCTGGGGCTGTTGACAGGGAATTTCCAAAGTTTTAGCTGTAGGAAGTACATTGGAAGCATATGGGCTGTCATGAAAACATCTTGGGTCCACCCTTGACAGACACCGTGTTAAAAATAGCAGGATTTTCAAGCTGCAATATGGGTGCTTGGAACAAAATCAGATATTTTCCTTCAAATATATTTTAAAAAAATGATATATCAAATGTGTCCAAGCGTTTAAATGGGACAGCACTTCCCCTCTGTCTCATGTGGTGGAGGAGGTTGGTTGTGTGAGCACCTCCAGCCTTTGGTGGGATTAAGCAGAAAAATTGTATAATTAGGTTAAAAAAAAATCAGAATTCCAGTCCTGTGGCAAAAGAGCTGGAAATCTGGTGGGGAGCAATGACTCCCCTTAGTTTCCTTTGCACCTGCCTCTCTGCAAACACCAAGGGATTCAAAATCAGGGTTTAAAGAGACCAAAGTTCCCCAGTGCTAAGGAGCTGCGTAGAGCCAGAACCGCATTGCTTATAAACCAGAAACCCTCACGCCCCTCAGTTCCAGTCTGGGGGCTGTGATCCCCTCGGCTCCCCCTGTAAATGCATTTTTGGGTCTCAATAGAGCAGGGGAGCACCTCTGTACCCATCCTAACCCTGCTCCCGGGGACAAGGCGAGGTGGGAGAGCTGAGGTGGGCAATGGGCAGTCACGGAAATGGCTGGAAAATCCAATCCACTCCTCCCTCCTGCTGACACACAGCGAGCATTTCTGCACACAGACAAGCTGGTGGCCTTTCTCCAGCCCAAATTCTTCTCACACCAATCGCTGCTGGAGTGCCACATTAATGATCTGGATCTTCCCACAAAGAATTTCACCTTTCCACCCTCACCACATCACCCAGAATGAGCAATATTTGACTTTCAGTGAGAATTATCCTCCTAAAACCAATTCCTTAGTCCTTAATGATACAATTAATTTGCTGAATTGCTTAGGAACTTTTTAAAATACACATTTTTATATATATACATGAATCCTTTTAAAGAAATAATAATGATTATAATAATTAATAATATAATCATCATCATCCAATCCAACTTCAACGCTGAGAGTTTTTTAAAATCATCCAGAATTTCTACCCAGATTAGAATGCTGCTTCCTGTGCTTTTTCCTTCATCTTATAACAGGAAATCCAGAGAGAAGCACTCCAAACATCTTCCACACCTCATTTTGACACCCTTTGTAGGACAGAACTTGTCCAAACCCAGCCCTGCTCGACACTAAAGAAGAATAAAACCCCGAGTAATGCACAAACAATTTTAAGTCATGCAAATATCTTCCAGAAAAGGATTAGATACAACAAAAGGAAATACGGATCCTTATTTCCTTCAGTACCAATGGAAGGACTTCTGCTGTTGCTAAAAAACCCAAGCCCACGATGGCAGCTGGAATTCCAGCCTGTGGGGGATGAGCAAAGTATCTTTGCCTCCTTATTTTCAATTCCTGTGATTATCCCAGAGTGCTGTGCTCACCAAATGTTTGTTTAACTTGGAGTGTTTGCTTATTTAAAGCAATCTCTGCAACGGGAACGTGCAGCCTGGTGTCTGGGTGGGTTCTGCTGAGTGGAGAGCAGGGGACGGGAGGGAGCCGAGCTCAGCTATTCCAGACACGCTCCACTCTCAGCAAACAAAGGGATACAGAGTTTTCATCTTCTGTTCAATCATTTTCAATGAATGCAAACTTTTCTTCTTCTTCTTCCTTGCCATTTAATTTCAAATTAGTCTAATCAGACATCTGCTAGGATGAGTCTGAATGAACAGAACCGAACACAAATCTTCTGTGAGCGCTCGAGTGCTGCTTCCCTCGAACGGCATTAACTCGCACGGACACTCTGTGGAGCTAATTGAACATCCCCAGCACAACATCCCAGACTTCCTGATTTAACTTTATTACAGTCAGAAGAAATCACAGGATAGAAGGAAACATGTTGTTAAAGACTCCGTTCCGAAGTGGTTCAATAAAAGCAGGCTGCTTATCCTACTTTATTATCTTTATTATTGCTGCCCGAGATGAAAAGAGAATTTCCTCTCAAGACAGAAAAGCAAGAGTTTGTCTCAAAGCTCTTTGTTTTCCTTTCAATAGCAAGGTACAGTTTACTCCTTAGAATTTATGGGATTTTTTTTCTTGCCTGTACAGGGAATTTTGATCTCGTGGAGTTCTCTTGTTCCTGTGACAAATTACGGTGGCATTTGTCAGCATTTCCTAAAGGTTTTGACATTACTCAACAACGTTGAGGTGGATTCTGCTGACTCTGGACAAGTTCTGAACTAAACACCTTTTGTCAGACTCATGAAATTACTGAGGATCTGCACTCATGTGGGCTGCTCAGGGCTGTGGTCCTGGCCTTTCCAGGGATAGGAATTACAAAATCAGATTAATTCAAATTGAGGGACTTTTTTTAGCCTGTGTTCATGGGGTTGCTACTCACACCAACACAACAACCATCTGAAAACCCCACTAATTTCAGGAGCCAGTTTAGATCTGCTTCAAGCCATACTTCAGTATTGATTAAAATAAAAATCCTGAATAAAAAGACAAGGCTCCTTATACATTTTTAACCAAAAGGTTGGTTTTTTAAGCAATACTTTTAAAGGTATCTAAGATTTCAACCCACAAATTCTACTGGTAGAATTACTGTAAAATTCTGTAAAAGAAGCATTTCCCCAAGAGTTTGAAGCTCTTGCCATATATATTTGTGTTCATGGGCTGTAGAGGATGACCTAAGAGAGACATTTTCATTCTTGGGGCAGTCCTGTCCCTCGAGGTTGCTGCCAAAGCTCTACAAGCAACACCAGGGAAGCTTGCATGAATTTTTTCAGCTATCTGCATCTCTGTCATCTCTTAAATACAAATAAAATCGAGCCCAAATGTCCCCTTTTTTTAATGAGTAATGGGAAATGAGGCAGAATCAATCGTTGGCAAAGTAAAAGATGCTTAATATTGATTGTTCTTGTGAAGGATGAGGAAGCTTTTCTAATGCTCGTAGGGGGACATGGGGAGGGGACAGCTTATGGATCTGTTTTCCTTTCTGCATCCCCAAGGGAGCAAGGAAAAGATGAGGCCATGATAGATGATAATTCTGCAAGGAATGACTAATGAGGAGCTGAGCTGCCCCTGTAGCAGCAGTGAAGGCAGTAATAACCAGAGTAATTGGGTTTATTGGGTTTCTGCTTAGCATGCATCCAGTCCTCTCCAACATCCTGTCCCTCCAAAGCATTTTATGCTCTCTGTCTTTCCTTTTTATCGTGCCTGACTTGAGTTATTTCATGAGATTTGACCTTGTATTCTCAATCTCATCTACTTGTTCTGCACAGTTCATCTTCTTCGTTTCCCTCACTTGCTGTTCTGTCAAACAGTCCACATAACCACGACTGTGGGAAACAGAGGAGCAGAAACTTCCAGAGGCATTCATGAGTTTCATTTACAGCCCTGGAAAGAGCTTGGGTTGGTGTAATGCCAAAGGTATACAGACCTTCAGCAGAAGAATTATAAACCTGTGTTTCTCTAGCTCTAAGTAAGGAGATGTATTGGGTGATGAGGTGAAGGGTTTTAAGTACAGTAATGTGATTTTCTAGTTTGAGTTAAGACTTTAGATGTTACAATAGAAGTAGATGGGTGTGTGTGAGCTGGCAAGTCACTGGTTGTGAAACAGACACAATGCAGTAAAAAATACCAAAGGTGAGAGGTTATAAAATCAAAACAAGGCCTTGTGTTAATTGCTTATTGGACCAAAAAGTTATCAATTGCCATGGGACTCTGAAACCTGTGACTGTCTTCAGCTATGGTGACTTGTTACTGAATCCACGGGCTCTGAGACTGATGCCTGGTTTGGTTTTTCAAGTAATAAATCGTGGATAACCATGATAACTCCGTATCTTTAATAAGGCTGACAACACACGACATCCCAGGCTGCAGAGCCAGCCCTGACTCTGGGCGGATTTACATGACTGTAGCTCCAACAGCTCCATTTCATCTTCTCAGGGAATCTGGCTCAAGAAATAATACTCCAGGATAAATTTGCTAGAAGTGCATGACCCTCTTTTACAAATCACAACAGTAACTCTGTGTCAGAATTAATTACAACTTCCATTTTCAACTAAATGCGACTTTTTTGAGAGGCTGGAAACAGCAAGAGTTACATGCAAGTCAGAAAAAAAATAGTTACTATTTGCTATGGGTTTTTTTTCCTAAAAGGCTTTTATATTCCTGCTGGGGAAACATCTCTGCAGAAATCCATTCTTGCAGGGGAAAGGGAAAAAAAAACCCCCAACATTTCATATTTCCTGTCAGTGCCATTCCACTTCCAATCCCCCAAGAGCAAAGCAGAGATGCCATCCCAGCCTAATGACACAGCAGCTGGCTGTTCCCTACAGCTGGCTGCTTTGCATGGTGAATTTATTCCTCTTGCAGGATCGTGCCATGCTGGAGCTCCCTTTGGGGAAGTGTTCCCAGCCCCTGCTCATGCTCCCAGCCTCTCTGGTGTGGGAATCCCAAGTTTTAGGTTTATGGAATACAGTGATGTAATGCATATGATTGTGGCAAGATGGAGAATTTTGGGTGTGAGTTTGTTCTTCTTTCTTCTTCATAAATCTGAGTGTTTTGTCATTGGGTCAAAAATCCCACAGTGCAGGTCAGAAATTAATAGTTACTGGTTTATAAGTGAAAACATATTACTTGGCAATTCTTAGTTGCATAAATTAGGTTTTAACTGGCCTTGGAAGTGAGAACTCAGGGCCATTTTAGCCATTTTCCACCTTGTTAACTCAGAGGCCCATCCCATGCAGGAATGCCAAAGATAAGAATATAACAAGCATCTGCACAGAAGAAAATCCATGTGCCTATTGCTTGCAAACTCTGAGTAAAAGAACTCATAAATCAAAACCAAAACAAATAAGAGAATTTTAACACTCTGGCACTCAAACTCCCCCATTTTCCAGAGTGCCACGGGCACTGCAGAGCCTGACTGGTGGCTCCTGGTGCCCTCTGCATGTGTTCCAGTCCCAGCTGGCATCCTTCCCTCTGGAGGGAAAACTCATCACCCACATGATGTTGGGTCTAACCATTGCTGTGTTCCCCCAACAACAATTTCAGCATCTCAGATTCTTCCAGGGGATGAGAGATGCAGCTGTAGAGTCGGACTCTTGCACAGTATAAAAGGGCATTATACTGAGCATTGCTCAGCTCCTTTTGAAAAGCAGAGAGATGAATTGTGAGAAATATTCCTAAGCACCCTTTTGATGCTCTGTTTCCTCCAGGAATTTATTTTCCCCACACCTCTGCACAAAGGAAAACTGATTATTATGGAATCTCCTCCAGACCTGACAAATGCCACTTGACCTTCTAGTTGCAGGTATGTGCCTAAAACAGCCCATCTGTAATGTGGGGACGGGACACAAAGCCAACAGAGGATCTCAGAAGGTTTGTGCTGGCCACTTTTGCTCTTTACCCTCTTAAAGCCTTTTGGGATGAGCTGTTTCCATGGAACAATCTCCACAAGGCAAATAATCCTACAGTTTCTGTGCAGTGGTTGTGGAAATCTTATTGAAAGACTTAAACTTCTTCAGTTCAGCTACAAAGCACATGGTAGAAATGAGAACACACATTTGATTTTCTTCATAAAGGCAGTTGAGGCGGCTTGTCCTCACTGAAACCATGCAACAAACATGCCACTGGGTCAGTCAGCTATGGAAATCCAGAGGTTTTTGGGGATTAGCATTGCTGTGCCTGTGCCTGCCGTGGTGATGACAATCACACTGTGACCCCAGGCCTGATGCACACCTTGGATAAAAGTTCCCTTCAAATTAAGAATAATAATGAACAGATAGCACAGTAAAAAGTTCCAAGATAAAGGTACTCCTAGGAGGCTTAGCTCACTCTAGGACATCAGTCTAAAGTCAGTAGGTGCAAGGCAGGGCTCTGCACAGGGCTGGCTGAGCCAGGAAGTCTCTGAGGGGCCTCATTAACATGGATTTCCCCATCACAGGCTCCCCAGATGGAACATGGATTAACACTGGTTCTGCAGGGCTGCAAATAGTCTGTGCTAAATTTCAGCACTTACATGCACATCATTAGGCATGGAGCAGGAAGAGAAAGTGTTATTAACAGAGGAAAATTGTATCCACCAGAAGAGATTAATTAAGCCTCAGATAACACAGACTATTCAGGTTTTTGTACTTCCTACACCCACAGAAGTTGCCCAATGAGAGCAGCCTTTCAGTGACCTTCCTCCTTTATCCTTTATCACTAAATCTTGAGCCAATCCCTTTGGTTTGTGAACTAACATCCTCCAGCTCCGTTAACAAAGGGTTCCTGGCACTTTTCAAATCCCTGGAAGGTGGCTGCAGCACAAACAACACTCACAGGAGCTCGTGCCTTCAGTGACAGACTCAGCAGCGCAGGGAGGAAAGGGACTGATGATAATAAGGATAATAGGAACTGCATTAGGCCAGCAGGGTCAGCAGCTGATCTTGCTGCAGTCTGAAGAGGTTATTTTAATTCCAGTAATTGGCCCTGGCCAGCAGCAGGAATTGATGTGCTGCCACTTTTATCTGTTTGCTGCTGGCCACGCTCAGGTGCAGCAGCGCTGCACGACCAACACAAATTCCCTGCTGCAGTCAGTGGCAGTGACTGCTTTGCTCCCATCATTGATCAGCCTCGGTGCTCAGACAAACCTCAGCCACTGCCCCATGCCCAGCTTACTGAAGGTGAGTGGTGTAGGTGCCACAGCATTCAGGGAGCCGGGGAACAGCTAATTGTTATTATACTGCTGATCATTATGATGATTCTTTTGCTTAATGACCAACATTTATATGATGCTGATCATGCAGTTGCCCTACAGCACTCTGCAAGCTTCAAAAAAGGTTTAACAAATTCTGTTTTCTGAGCCTGAAAGTATTATTAGGACTTGGCCACTCTGTGTAATGGGGAGAAGAAAGACCAGGATTATCCTTAATAAGTGTTGTAACAAAACATTTTGTCTGTCTAAACACTCAGAACATCCAGCGGGACCTGCAGCTGTGCTGGGTGTGTGGGGACACCCAGCTGGTGAGGGACTTGCCACAGACCTCACATTTACCAGCACGGGGACTGAAAATCTACAAAGTCACCCAAAAAAGGCTGGTGCAGGTCACAGGAGTTCACATGGGTGGGTCACAGCCACTCCTTCTCACTCCCAGCTTTTTAGGGAGTACAAAGCTCCTGACACCCATTCAGTAACTTTGTTAATGGGGTGGACATATCACAGAACTGCTTTGGTGGGAGTGCTTGAGCTCCAGGCCAGAGATATTGCTGTAATTAATGTTTTAGATCTGATCCCAGCTCCTCTGCAGACAGGGCTGGACAAAGAGCTGTGCACACACCGAGGGTTTGGTCCCTGAGCTGACTCAGTGCCTCCACAGCCCCAGCCCTGCCCTCCCAGGTGTGTTCTCAGGTACCTGCACGTTCCACTGGCATCCAGAGTTTAGCTCCTGTTCCAGGGAACACACTGGCTCTCACCTCACCTTTCTACTATTTAGCACTGAAGGGAAAAAAACCAAATCCACATGAGTTTAAGAGTTTTCAAATTTAAGGCATCCCCTCATGAAATGCAGAGCACTAAATAGGGCCAGGAGTTGGGCCCAGTGATCCTTGTGGGTCACTTTCTGCTCTGGGTGTTCTGTGGCTTTCTAAATAACCCTATTTATCCTCCTGGGATAAAATTCCCAGCTATAACACCCAAGGGAGAAAACCACGAGGCACAATCCTATGTCATAAGGGAAGGAGGAAACAGGGTGTCTTAAAATTTGGGAATCTTCACTTTGGCTGCCTTAACAGAGAGAGTCTCCAGTTCAGAGTCATGTGCTATTGTAAATAATCTGCAAATTTGTGTTTGACCACACTTTGTCCCACAAACAGGGCACAGGGAGGCAGCAGCAGCCCGGTGGAGAATCCTGCCTTTCCCACAAGATCAGGACACCTCTAAATGCCTTTTCTTCCCGCTGCCTGAACTTCCCATTCATGTGCTAAGGTGGAAGGAATTAATTACGGAGATTTCAGCAGAGCTGAGAGCTCTTCACAGGAAAGCACCTTCCTATCAGGTGTAAATAAAACAATCCAGCAGCCTTGGACCCACTCCAGGAGCAATACTTGTCTCCTTTCTTTATGGATACTCAGAGAGCTGCCCCCCATTCCCAAAAAATTATTTGAGGAAATTAGTTTTTCCACCTGATTCTTTGGCCAATTTCCCACAGCACAGATAAGACCCACAGTGTGTGCATTTACAGATTACTGCTCTCTGTTCTCCTTGTCCTTGGAAAAAAGGGACTTATTTCCTCCAGGAGCATTTCACCCTAAACAGCTGGAGTATTTTTTTTAACAACATAAAGATAAATTAAATTAGAAAGTTGTGCTCAGCAAGGAGAAATGCAGCTGTCTAGATCCAAGGCACACATGAGATGATAAAACTTTTTAATTTTACTTGTTAAACTCTTTCTCATTGATTTAGCTAGGGAAAAAAATAAACAAATAAACCACCAAGTGTGGCTTTGGGTAATTTTGTTGGATTTAAGAAAAACAAGCAAACAAAAGTAGCAACGGGCAAGGAATTCTGCCCTGAATCCCTGCAACTTAATGGAAGTAAGATATTAATAACTTGGAGGGGAAATGGTAGGTTTGTGATTTTTCATGCCATTTTCTAAGGTGTTTTGTTGAAAATATTGGGGAAAGAGAGAAGATTTTCATCAAATTTAAAGGTATTGATTTCTATTCCTAGAAGATGTGTCTGATTGGGAAGAAGACCTGACTAATTCCTCCAGGGATTCTGTATAAACCCCATGACCTGCAACTACTCCCACACAGCAAAGAGAGAGAAGTTATTTCCAAGTGTCGTATTTATCCAGCCCCTGGTGTTTCAGGGATTGGTGTCCGCATATTGATTTTGAAGCTGGTTTCATCCTGAACCTATTGCTTGGCCCAAAAATCACATTTCTGTTACTCAGCACCTCTTAGTTGTGGCTGCCCCTGGGATCCCTGGCAGTGCCCAAGGCCAGGCTGGAGGGGGCTTGGAGCAGCCTGGGACAGTGGAAGGTGTCCCTGCCCACGACCCACTGGATGGGCTTTAAGGTCTCATCCACCCCAAATCGTTCTATCATTTTATAATCTCAACTTTACAATGAATTTCAGGATGATTTAGGTGAATCTGGCACAAAAAACCCACCAAAAATAATAGAAAAAGCAAGGAAAAATCCAAAATTCTTACACATTCTGCAGGCTAGATGGGAGACTGGAAAGGAAACGATAACTCAACACCTTTCTTTTATGTTTAGCTGTGGTTTATATGTTGTTTTCTGTCTAAGTGGATGCAGATTAAAAAGCAAAATATGTTAGAAGCACTCACACCAATCAGTTGGGTAAATAAAGGTAACTAAATTATATGTATTTTTGCTAATTACCACCCTAACTACATGGGGATTTGTCAGCAATCCTGTTCTTTATTCAGATAAAGGCAAGTACATTCCAAACAGCAGCGACTGTGTTGCTGTGTTTCAGTCACATAAAATGTGGTTTGAACATGGCTGTTTTATAGATCAAAAGCTTAATTCATAAATAAAATTAAGTGTTTTATATGTTGGAGGATGTGCAGCTCTTTACAGATGAACTCTATCTACAGTGACTGTTACAGGTTTTATACTGGAATTTCTCGGGGCCATTTTCCTGTCCTTTTCCAGAGGAACCACAGAGTGGTTTGAGTTGGAAGGAACCTTAAAAATCATTGAGTTTCAATCCCCTTGCCATGGGCAGGGACACTTTCCACTAGACAGGAAAATATTTTATAATTACCTTCAGTTTCCCAGTTTTCACTCTTTATGTGAAAGACACACCCTCAGCTCACATAAACTGGAATAGTTCTGACTGTACAAGCTGCACTTGAATAATTTTTGCTACCAGGAGCTTTGGCCAATTGGTTTGTTCTGGGGGAAGAACCAAACTCCTCATTGCTGCCCACGCATTTCCCACAGAATCAGAGAATTTGGGGGGTTGGATGGGGCCTCACAGTTCCAAATCCTTGTCGTGGGACACCTTCCCAGATTGCTCCAAGCCCTGTCCAACCTGGCCTTGGACACTTCCAGGGATCCAGGGGCAGCCACAGCTGCTCTGGGCAATGATGCATTTGGTAATTAATTGTTTGCTTTTGCATTGATTACTTGCAGTGGGGGCCCTCCCTAGCAGCAGACAGGGAGTGTCACAGTAACTGGCAAAACATGGAAGAGTTGCTCCAAGGGCTCTTAGTTGTGGAATTTGTTGTGGATTAGTTGTGGAATTTGTGCCAAGTCCCTCATGGAGTTGTAGTCTTATGAAAAACTCGATGTGAAGCAGTGTTTGTCATTCCAAAGGGCAACTTGTCTGATAGATTGGGAAGATGATGGACAGTTATCTCCTCAGAAAAATCTGATGCCTGACAAAGTGATGGACATGGTGATAACTGACACGAGGAATATGGCAGGTTAATGAAGTAGGGCCGGCTCACTACAGCAGCAAAATTCGTTATCATGTTTTAGGCAGATGAATCTCAACTCTCCTCACATGCTGCATTTACAGGGTTTATTCTTTGCAAGTGAAGAAACCCCTTGAAAATGATTACAAGTTTCATCTGGATACTCTTTAATATTCCTGCAAATCATCCCCAAAACTTTCCCCTTGGTCTTTAACTGAGCTGACCAAAAGCTTCCCCTTTCGATCATGCATCCACCACCTTGAAACAACTCTCAACACCAAGGAATGGTTTGTCACGTCCACCTCACTGCTACTACAGCAAAAGCATGCCCCAATTGTAGGCAAAAGTTCCATCAAAGGCAGGAGAAGCAACTCCAAAGAGCTGGGAAAGGATAAGGAACAACCTTAGGATAGGAGAGCTTGGGACATGGGGTTATGGTCCATCTCTGTTCACAGGGATAAAAATAAAGTCACATTTGCTAAGATGAACTTCATGGAAAACAAAAAACTAATTAAAGACCTGCTTCTGCTCTTCAGGCTGCTCAGTTTAACCCTGGCTAAAAGGTTTTATGCACAAGATCTTAGAGTTGCTGAGGTTGGAGAAAACCTCCAAGATCACCAAGCCCAACCTTTGACCAAACACTGCCACGCTCGCTGAACCACAGCAAGGAGTGACACATCTACTCAGATTTTGAACACTTCCAGCTTCCACTTTTGATTCCACCACTTCCCCAGGCACCCTGTTCCAATGCTTGGCCTTTCTGTAAAGAAATTTTTCCTGATTTCCAGCTAAGATGGAGGCTTTTCCTTCAGAAATAATCCCAGTATGTGCTTCAAAGTGATCTAAACAAGAGTTTAAACTGTTCCAAGGCTCTATTCAGGTTGTACTGTGATAAATACCCAAACAGAACAGAACTCCCAGGATTTATTAACTGAAATTAGGATGAAGCAGTTTATGACACTCCAAAACAACAATTTCAGGAAGCACTCACAATAAAGCGAGGCAGTTACAGCCTTATAAACCAGTCAGTGATTAAAGATTTAACATGTTGTCCTGGACTCACAATACAGCCGTTCTGGAAACCAGGAACGTGCCTGTGGGATTTATAATTCCTTACAGAAAGCATTCTCATTTACTTGGAAGAAATTAAGCCTATTTGATGTTGGTATCATTTCAAAGAATGTACTGAAGCTTACTAACAGCAGCAGATTTCATTTTTTTCAACTGAACCAACAGTAAATCCTACGAGAAACAATGAAAAAGTTTTGGGGTTTGTTTTGTCACAAAAAACCTAACAAGAACCACTACGAATTTAACTGGAATTTACCAAAGTACCTTTGGAATGTGCTTCATCAATCAATGTGCTGCTAAAACAACCGTGGCTGTAGGAGACAGCCTCAAGGCCGGGTTGCACGGGGTTTGGAGCAATTTGGGACAGTGGAAGGTGCCCCATGGTAGGGGTGGCACTGGATGGGCTTTAAGGTCCTTCCAACCCCAACCAGTCTGGGGTTCTACAATTCCATGAGATAAACAAACACCAATCCCTTCATCCACAGCCTGGAAACATTCCAATTAACATCACTGTACCTTTCCATTTTCCATTAGCTATTTCTTTTTGTCTGAAATCATTTAGAACTTTGGAGGGGAAAAAAAAAAAACCCAGGCCTTAATTTTAACATCAAGCACATCAAACATTCAAACGCAGCTCTGCATGGAAGTTGAATTCCTTCCACGTATTACAAGAAGCTTGATTCTGTCACCTCTATTCAAAGTAATCATCTGAGCCTAATCTTGCAAGGAATCCTGGCACTAGAAATGCAAAAAGGACTTTCAAAGGAGCTCCCCGAGTAACTCATTTTAGCATTGGTGCTTTTATTTAAGTAATAAAACTTAAATAATTAAAGATACATGGGCAACCACTCATGGAAATAAATGTCATTGCAGGGCTCTAGACAGGTGTCATGAACCAGAGCTCCTTTGAAATTTCCAGCTGACAGCTCTTCATGTTTAGGTCGATGATTATGAAAATGTAGCTCTTAGGTGTTTTCATGGACTTCTCTGCAAAACAAAGATAATCCCTGTCTATTGTAAGAATCAATACATTTGAAGACTGTGCCATACTCAGCAGAGTAAAAAGGGTGTTGTGAAGGGATCAGAAACAAGACACCAGAAATGAACACTTTAATATGTATTTTTAGGAACTAAAGAACTGATGCATCACAGACTTCAGAAAACTGGGAAGAACTGGAAGGTTTTTCTGAATGGGAAGAGAATAGTTCTGTTCCTCCACCCCATCTGGCATATTGCAAGGTGGAATATTTAAATCTAAATAGGAATTTATATTTTTTAAATAAAATGGATTTCAGTCAGGCCCTTTCTTCTCCTAGTATCAGTAAAATCATCATTTTGACCACTTGTGTCCTTCCTCCACTACACTGCTGACACAGCTCCAGCTGATGGAGCATCTCTACCCCCTTGTATTTTCCAAGTGAGCCTGCAAACACTTTTCCAAGTTGTCCTGTTGGCCACAAGAGCACGAACTGAAGACGTCAAAGTCTTTGGAACAAGGGCAAACCAGTACCCCACCTTGGATCCCCCCCCCCAGATTTCCCACAGACCTTGCTTTGAGAGAGAAAATGAGAGATTAGGGAAAACAGAAATGATGGTTATGGAGGATTAATCCCTCTGGACGTTTGCCTTCCTGAAGCTTAAATCCCCACGCTGCCTCCCCCTCTGGCCTCCAATCACCAAGGGCTGGTTGGGCAGCAGCTCCCATAAATAAACACTGTAGGGTGGAAGGAGCAAATCCTTCATTACCTTTCGGGAGTAACTCATTCGGTGACCTTGAAGTGGTTACACAACCTTGTTTTGCAATCCAGGGTGAAACGAGGACCACGCTCAGAGCCATCTGCTGCAATTCATCTCAGCCTTCCCCGCCAGAATGATTGCAGTGCATGTTGCAAATAGATTAGTTTGCCCGGCAGCAATCTATTTTTGGGTCCCAACTTGTAATCCCAAATTACAAACCCTCGACTGTTTGAGGGGAAAGGAAGTGGCCAGTGAAGGCTGCTTGAGTGTGACATTAACCTCACCCTGGTCCCAGTCGATTTCACACGGTGAGGGATCTCCCAAGCTTTTGAGGAATGATCCATGGGAAGGAGTGAAGGGCAAACTCAGGTGCTTTGGGAGCGATTCTGTGTTTGCTGCAGAGCACGAGTGGTGGGTATGAATTTATGTGGTCTCTCTAGGGCTTCTGCATCTCTCAAAACCTCACATGAATGGCCTGGGATTCCCCACCCATGCCACCAAAGTCCAGCTGCCATCGAATCCCAGGAGGAGCTCAGAGTCTCAAAAGCCTGACCACCCTTTCAGAGAAGAATTTTTTTTCCTAGATTAGATGTTAGTTAAGATTTTCCCACTGGAAGGGTGGTCAGGCACTGGAACAGGCTTCAGGGAAGTGGTGGAGTCACCATCCCTAAATATGGCACCTGGGGACATGATTTAGGGGTGAACACGGCGCTTTGGGGTTCATGGTTGGACTCAATGATCTTCCCAACTTTAATCATTCTGTAATTCTATGAAAATGCTCTGAAACTGAAGCATCTCGTCATACCCAGAGAGCAATGATGTGTGAATGTGATCACAGCCAAAATAAAACACCTGAATATTTTGAATAGGGGAAATTCAATCCAATCACGGGCTGTGTCTGTCACCAGAATTTTCATTTATTCTGGCATTCTCAAGCACTAAGAATAGTCAAATCTGAGCTATTATCTCCATTTCACTGCTATTTTAATTTGGGGTGGTTTGTGCTGCAGTGAATACTGAGACATCACAATATTTTTAGACTCTGAAAAATAACATCACTCTCAGGCAATGGCACGAACATTTGCATTTGGAAAATAGAACAGGTGCAGCTAAAGCATCAGCTGCAGGCAGAAAAAATTATACCTGGAGAATTACTTTAAAGTGTTTTGCTCGAGCTGCTTGTGCTAGACCTGGTTGTTGTAACTTTTCCGTGTTGAGGAGTCTCATAAAAGTCCTTTTCCAAGGTACTGTGCTTAATGCAAACCTTACTGAGGTAAATCCTGTGGTTTAAACTAAATTCACCCAATCTCCTCTGATGATTTGGCCAAAATAATCCCTGAATACTCACAGTGCAAAGGCCCCCTTGCCTCACCAGAAAGATGTGAGGAGCTGCCAGTCAAGTCCCACTACTCAGCTTTCTCTACAACTTTGCTTAAAACCCAAAAAGAATGATACAACAACAAACAGCTGGAGGTTTTCAGCTTTTTTTTTCCCCCCTCTGGTTTGCTTGACCTTTTCATAGCTGGCTGAACATCATGAGAAAACTCCACACGGGATCAGACATGAGGATACAACTGATGAAAGATCCATGGCCTGAAGCCTTTCCCCATGGGATGCATTCTTTGCTGTCAATACACTTTACTCTACCCTATTCGTTATAAACACTTCCCTGAAGCCCCCAGGTTTTAAATACCATGTGTTTTCACTTCAAAACCCAGAATAAATCTCAATTTATTCTTGAGTATGGAGCTTTTAGGCTCCAATTTTTGCCCTAAGTGAATAAATCAATTTCTATTTAAGTAGTAGTGTCTTTCTCTTGCTGTTTGAAGCTGCAAGAATAGTTACACTTACTCTACACAGAAAAAAAAAAATCACCTCATTGGGTGCTTTATAGACTTCGGTGCCAACTGAGTCACTAATTTACTCTGTCAAATCGAATTACTCTTGACTCAAAATTCACCCTGTTATGGTCAATGGATCAGAGATGAACTGCAAGGAACTCACTGGAAGGCCATGCTCGGATTAAACAGTGAATTACAGAAAAACACTTGAAGAAATTAATAGAATTACTCTGGCTACATGGAAAGATTGCCAGTCAGAATTTACTTTCAGAGAAAGGCCTGGAGTTTTTCAGCTTTACTACACAAACACCCCAAGTTTAGAAACCTTCAGTCACGCAGTTTAGTTTTAATTATCATGTGGAACTGAGACATCATAACACAAATGATTCAGAAGTTATCCTACCTTAATTGCAGAGAAATCAAGATACTGTTTGGAAATGCCAGAATTAGCTAAGCCAGAGCTAAATCCTTTGCACAAATCCTCTCCTCCACACACTCATCCACGCCACTTTGGATGCAGCACAGCTATTTCTATTCCAAACAGCTCTGATTGTTTTCTCTTTAGCTCAGTAAAAGGTACCAGAACAAACAGAGGAGGTAAAGGAGAGCAGCGAGGCGGGAGCTGAATCATTCACTGATGCAAACAACATCCTGGCATTATTTTAACACACTGTCCCTCAGCTTAATCTCTTCAAAATCGAGCAAGAATATTTAAAAAAAAAAAAAAAAAAAGCAGTGTCCTAGGCCCTGGGTTATCTAATTAAAAAGTTTGCTCCTTCCTTTTTGAGGGATGAGGCACAAACCCAACATGCAGGATTAAAACTTTCTCCTCCCTGGTGAGCCCACGCTGTCACACTGATGCCAGGATGATTTTTGCCTTTTCTGTATACCCCTGTTATACCTTTGCACAATTTCTGCATTCTTGGTGCTCTTTGCCCACATTCTGGGACTTGTTTGTCAGGCTGGGAGACTGAACATCTCAGCAGCTTCTCAGGGAGGGATCCGTGTGCCCAGAGCCCAAGGGCCTCTCCAGAACACATTTTGGAAGCTGAGACAGAACCATCCAGGGGAAGGTTCCTTGGGGAGGGGGCTCCCTCGAGCCTCGCCTTGGGGAATCTTTGATAGATGTGCTAATTAGTGACACCTCTAATGGGATCCCAGATCTTTGGTGGGTGTGCCCTGCGGGGTGCAGGGAGGTGCATTCGACCTGGGTGTGGTGCACCTGAGGGTCCTTAAAATAAATCCCAAGGGAAAATCCCTTTTTTGCTTCTAACCATGCTTGACTCTTGATTTTAAGACCAGGAAAAGGCATCGACACAACAAAGCTGGCAGGATGCAGATAAATGGCAAAGCAACGCTGGGCACAACGCTCTTCATGTTCCTCTTATTAGGAACATTTAATGGCCTTTCCACTTTTTGCCATGAATCAGAGGCGCTCATGTCTGACACTTAAGAAATTAGCACGACACAAATCATCTGTAAAAGACTTTTTAACACGGTGACAACTGATTTCAGCTTGCAAGGGAGAAAATTAGTCTTTTGTGAGCAGCCCTGAGAGCACTGAGCGAAAACCATCCTTTTACCAGGGAGCTGGGAATTTAGCAGGAGCACTCAACCCTCTGCAGATTCAGAGCTTTAATTTTTTATTCTGCAAAAGGAACTCAGAAGAATTTGCTTTAGGAGAATTTATAGAGATGTACTTTATACACCCAGTCCATAATACAGATGAATAGCTCTAGATGTTTACGGTATATTTAAGTACACTCACGGGACCCATCCCAACTTGATTCTGTAATATCAATTTTGTTATATATTTGCTGTGGGGAAGATGTTAATAGGCTGTTAAAACAGTCACTAGGAAAAAAAAAATTGAATCAACCTCATAAATCCTAAAGCATCTGATTTCGGTTTTATGTTTATTTCTTTCACTAGGATATCGAAAAGAAGAGTTAGATTCCCAGTAAATCTTTTATAGGTTACACTGGTTTATAGTCTTAAAATGATGGCACTTGGTAGTTAATTTTGCTGCTTGGGGGAAAAAAAAAGGCAACATTATCCCTCTGTCACATCTTCAGCTTAACTGCACATTCTGCACCCACTGCTCTTTAAGGAATCATAACTTAAAGCCAGGATTTTCATTTCCCCCCCTCTTTCAAGTTTCCTCGAGGAAAACACTTGATCATTATGAAGCAGGTTATTATTTATAAGAGGAGACCAGGCCTGATGGTGGGTTTATGAATTGCCCTGCCCGGGTCAGCAGCAGAATCATTTTCACCAGGGCCACAGGGCCAGGACAGCCCTGGTGCAGCAAAAACACAGGGAACCAAACCTGACACAAACCAGGCAACAAGAACCTGCTCAATCCTTCCCCCTCTGAAGTCCCAAAATCCCCTAAAACACCCCCAAAACCTCACCAAAGTTCCCCCAAACCCCCTCAGGACTCCCCAAAAACCCCTCAAATTTTCAGCCTGCCCCAAATTCAGGGTGTTTCCCCCCAAATTCAGGGTGTTTTTCCCTCCTCCAATATCCCCCCTGAGAACCTGCCTGCCAAGGCAAACACAGCAGAAGCAGCAGCACCAGGTTTGCTGTGACAAGGCTCATGGCACGTGCTGAAGCCAGGGGTGACTGGAAGAAAAGTCCCACCCAATTCCCAGCTTCAGTGGCCACATCAGGAAAATGGAGTTTTGTCCATTTGCATGAGGCTGAAAACTTGGCTTTTAGCTTAGGGGTCTGGCTTGGGATGAAGGAAGTTGAGGGAAATGCTGCAAATGCACACTGCAGGTTAACATGCTCACAAATTAAATGACAGAGAGGGCTTTTGGCCATGCTGGTGTGTTGCATTTTTGAATTATTTCAGGGGTTTTTTTTGCAGCAATACTGGCAGGTAACACCTGACACCACATACACGGCACATTCTAAACCCCAGGATTAGTAATGGAAGGATCCCTTGAGGTGAGACCTCCACTCCCCCCAAATTTAATGTGCCTCTCTCCCCTTTCTCTGCACGCTCCTCTAGGAAGCCTTAAGGATTTATCCTCTCAGTTATGAGAGCACCTCATGCAACACAAACTCAAGTGAGCTTTGCAAAGCCTTCAAGCTCAGGGATGGCCTCACACCCCTCTGGCTCCCTGTGGCAGACAAATGACAATAAAACGAAGAAACCAAAGCAATAAAACTGACTGAATGTGGAGAGAGTATTGAATAAGAGAGAAGTGCTGCTGAAGGAGAAGGAAATTTGCTATCAAACAGACTCCTGGTAGCCCAGTCTCTCCTGGGGTGGAGAGGAACTGCCACTTTCCAAGGAAAAACTCTCTCCAACAGCTTCCTTCCCAGCTCCAAAAGCATCCCAGAGCACATTTAATAAGCTTGGTTGGTTTCTGAGTTAACAGAAGGAACTGGTAACTGCAAGAAGGTAACTCCCCAGGAAAAGGGGGTAAACAGCAAAAGGTGAAAGTGTCCTGCCTTTACTTCCTTCTGACACAGAGCTCTGCAAAGCTGCATTTTCTCCATTTCTCTGCCCAGGCTCTTCCTCTTCTGCCTCACCCCAAAGCAGCAGCTCCAGTTCTTTGGCCAAAAGGATGCTGAGGGCACTGCTGCATTCTCTACACATTTTTAGCTCATTCTGCCTGGCACTGAGCTCTGGCCATGGCTGTCAAGGGGATAACAAATTCAAATTCTGATGCAGGCTCACTTCCATCCTGAGACACAATTTGTCTGGCTCCTTTGGGGGCTTTTCTTTGGCAGCCTTTCAGCAGCCCTGTTTCCCTTCCCAGTCCCACAGGAAGGCTGTACCACCCTCAGTGCCTCAGGTAATGCCTGGATGCTCTGTGTGCAAGATCCCTGGGCAGGGCTCCTGTGTTCTCCAAGTTCTTGCTGTCCTGGGAGGCTCCACTCAGAAGAAATCATTGGTGTTTTGGGATAACCTTCTCTCCTGAACCCCAAACTGCTTGGCTACCACTCTAAAGAGATATTTAAATGCTTTTGGACAAGTTCATTTCCTTGAACCTGTATTCTATTCCTACTTCTCTCATTTCACATCAGGGATAATCCTGAGTTAATTCCAAGACAAAGAAGCACAGTCTGCCCAAATTCAGGCTGTGCCCTGTCTCCTATCATAGGAAAACACCCAATTTGGTTGAAATCAATGTTTATTTCTAAGGAAAGCAACAACAACTTCAGAGCCATCAAGTCCCTCATGCAGTATTCATTATTAATAAGTATTCAGGTCAGCAGTGACAGAAGAAAACACCACCTCCTTTGAAGCTCCCAACTTCAGTCCCCCAAGCCAATATAAAAATCTCATTTAGCAGCGTTTGGCTGTGTGACGAATTGGGGGGACTTGTCTGAGCATGATTTATGAATTGCATTGTGCTTTTATGAACTACCTATACTCTTACATCTTGTGACTCTCTGGACTGTCTTATGACTGACTCCCTTTTATTGTATTGGGCCTCATGGTTCTTGTGCTAAGGACACCAGGGAATAGTTTTGGTACATCAGCTCTTAAATAATTGATAGTTAAGGACTGTGAGTTTCTGAATAGACCTGTCTGGGGAGAACAAACGACCTATGGCACTCAAGAAAAACCAGTTTTCTCCAATTTCCTTGCAGAGCCCTGGGATTTGAAAGGTTGTGCTTTAGCCAGAAGCAAAACAAACATGAGATATTAGCGGGGGTTCTTGAAAACACACAGTCTGAGTCACTCACTGAGGGGGCTTGGGATGCCAGCCCACTCAGCAAAGAGGGTTTTTAGTGCTCAGCTCTGATTGCTGACTTAGAGCAAAGCAAATCCACACCAGCTCCAGCTGAACTGTCCCACCTCAGTTTCCTCAGCGAAGTCAGAAGCAAAAAAGTGTTTTTAGAACAAAGCCAGAGCAGCAAAATTCCCCACAGTAATTAGAAACTCAACCTGACCACCTCCAATCAAGAACATGTTCATCTTTCATTTCCAAACTTGTCAGAGATGTGGTCAAAGCAAGGCCACAAAGGTCCAACCACTACAACTGACAGAGGGGTAAAGGGCTTTAGAAACTGCTGGAGTGTGGTTCTGCTGGACTGGCTGTGTCAGAGGACTTCCATGGTTAAATAAACAAATAATATTTCCTTGCTGACAATTTATACAGGGTTTTACGTTCCTAACAAGATTTCCAAGCCCTCCAGTCGGCTCCTGGAAGAGGCTGAGCTGACAGTACAAAGGCAGAGCAGCAGCAGCAGCAAACAGAGCATGAATGATAAAACAGAGCTCGAAGCAGCGGATGGGTTTGGCACCAGCATCTCCTCCGTGAGGGAACATTCTTCTGTGCAAACCTAGCCAGGAGCCTTTTCATTCCAGCAAAATGGGCCCATCTCTAACATCTCTATTTTCTCCTCTGTAAGGCGATTGTTTTGCCTCTCAAAGCAACAGGAACAAGAAAAATCTCTTCTTACAGTTTAACAGGTTCCACAAACGTAATTTTGTTCTGCAAAAAGGAGGATTTGCCATTTTACAGTGAAATAAGGAATCCTGAGGTTTCAGAGTGATTCACACTGTAAGCTTTGCAGACACAAGAGACACCCAAAGATGTCATGCCAAGGAAAATATAATCAGTGCAGGAACTCCCACTGATCACAACCTCACACAGAGTAGATAGAGGGTTTTGTCAGGTTCCCAAGACCTAAAATTGTGCTTGGTCATGATGCCAGCATGATTTTTGCCTTTTCTTTTATACCCCTGTTATACCTTTTCACAATTTCTGCATTCTTGGTGCTCTTTGCCCACATTCTGGGACTTGTTTGTCAGGCTGGGAGACTGAACATCTCAGCAGCTTCGCAGTGAGGGATCAGTGTGCCCAGAGCCCAAGGGCCTCTCCAGAACACATTTTGGAAGCTGAGACAGAACCATCCAGGGGAAGGTTCCTTGGGGAGGGGGCTCCCTCCAGCCTCTCCTTGGGGAATCTTTGATAGATGTGCTAATTAGTGACACCTCTAATGGGATCCCAGATCTTTGGTGGGTGTGCACTGCGGGGTGCAGGGAGGTGCATTCGACCTGGGCGTGGTGCACCTGAGGGTCCTTAAAATAAATCCCAAGGGAAAATCCCTTTTTCCCTTCAAACTTTGTTTGACTGTTGATTTTAAGACCAGGAAAAGGCATCACTCAGAGAACAGAACAGCTGGGCTCTTGAAATGGAGATACCTGTCCAGCAGGGAAATGTGGTGCCTCTGTAGAGACATTGGATTCACCATTGCCACGTTGCAGAATCTTGGAATCACAGCATGGTCTGGGTTGGAAGAAATGTTAAACCCCATCCAGTGCCACCCCTGCCCTGGGCAGGGACACCTTCCACTGTCCCAGGCTGCTCCAAGCCCTGTCCAACCTGGCTTTGGACACTGCCAGGGATCCACAGCTGCTCTGTTGGAAGTGCTGTAGGAGGACCAAACTTTATCCACTTTCACAGACTTCTCACCCTGCTCTGTCTGAACATTGCAAATATTGCAAGAAAAAGCCAAAACAAGGAGGGCTGGGCCTTGTTATCCCAGCTGATAACCTGAGCTAAATAAAATATTTGAAACACTTGAACATTTGAATTCTGGGAGTTTTTCTCAGGTCTGCTGCAGCCCTCCCGTGGGAAGGCTGTTGGCAGGACAGAATTTCATTTGTATTTGTAATTGTGTTGTGTGTAACAGATAAACAAGAAAGGTCCACCCAAAAAATAAACCCTATTTTTCTTATCACAGCATGTTAACAACTAAAGCAGCCAGCACTTTGTGAGGAAAACAGCTAAGAGCTGTTATTTAAATAATCTCAAAAGTAGAAGCTTTGGAGTGGGTTAAAACCCACAAGACTATAAAAAAACCTAAATTCTATCAAGACAAGAATCTAAAATTATTCCTGCAGACACCTTTTAGATCATTTTATGAGTTCCACAAACAGGATTAATTCAGGATGTTTATTTTTAGCAGTTCCTTTGTGTAGCAAAATTCAGACGATGAAGTGGTGGAAAACTAAATATGAACAGCAAGTAATGATTGGGAAAGGACACAAAGACGCATTTATTAGTGAGGGAACTTTTAAAAATAGTAAGTTAAGACAGACATCTGCACAAAACTGTGCAGGGTGACATCAGCTGCCACTAGAAAGGGTGAGATAATCTGCAGTTATTTATACTCCATAAAATGATTGCTATTTTGAGACAATTTTAGGAGAAATATACACCAAAGTTAGTTTACAGTGACTTTGTTTTGGTTGTGCCAGATAATTCCTGCTGATAGAACAACATCTGCTGGACACGTTCCCATTCCTGTGCTGTTGCTGAATACCTGAGCTGTGACTTAGGGAGCAAATGGGATCTGTCAGAACTAAAAAATAGCTCTTCCTAAGAGAAGCAGGAATAGCTGAATATAATGATGGACTACTGAGGAATTTGATCCTCCTGTTTCAGTATCATTGGGAAATGATTGACTCATGGACTCCATTATTCCTCCAGAATTCACAACAGAGAACTCACATCCCAGGCAGAGCTGTGGGTGAGTTTAGCACTTATTTACCACAAGGGGTGATTTTACTACCGAGTTCTAGCACCAGTTAGCCCAGCAGAGTAAGTTTCCCCTTTCAAGTAAGATCCCATGACAGCAATTAGTAAATAACCCATCCTTTCACACCCAAATGTGAGCAGAGACACCGAGGTCACGGCACAGATCCCTCCTGTTCCTCTCAATTTGAGCAATTATTAAAGCAAGCCCAGGCAGGGGTGTTCTGGTCTCTGAAAGTGAGTGGGGTTTTGATCCTGACTCGCAGCGCGCCGCAGATCTGTGCCTCGAGCTCTGTGTACTGAGCTTTGCCTCACAGCACAAAGGGAAGCAAACAGTGCAAATGAGGGGAAATCTGGCTGCCCAGCTGGGCTTTTCTTCAGCCTGGAAATGCAGACTTTTTCCTAATGAGAGCAGGTACGACCACGGATGGAATATCTCCCATTTCTCACGTCCCAGGCAGGACGTGGCTGTGATTTGTGTGGCTGTGCTCATGCCCAGCAAGCTGGTTCCATTCGGGAGCCACGGAGCTGGCAATCAATTTCCTGCTGTGATCTGGGCTGAGAGCTGAGTCTAAAAAGGAAAGTACTCATAGATTACAAGTATGTCCTAAATCTGTGCAGGAGGGCTGACAGATCGTATCAAAACGTGCCCTTAAGCTCTGGGCACCATGGCAAGTGACTTGTGAGACATGACACCACTACTGACCTCTGAACTGGACAATTTTTGTGAGAACAAACCAGACTCTTTCTGCCTTGCATGTAACCTGAACCAAAGCTTCATGCTGACAACATCAGGAAAGTTGACTGCAAAGCTGAAAGTTCAAACTCATATCAGGGAAGTCACACACAGTATTAAAACAAATTCTATCATTCTTTTGTTGCCTGCAGTTTTAATCTCTATGTATTCCATGCAGACGAACTGCAGTGGCTGGGTTTCCAAGAATCAGAGAATGTATGTGACAATGCCAAGGGATTTTTCTCATGGAATGGTCAATGCTGCTGTGAAGGTTTTCCTCCAGAAGAAAACACCATCAGTGACATCAGAATTTCATTTATTGCAATGAATATTTAGTGTCAAGTGAAAGAAAGAAGAGTCAGAAATGAACTCTTGCGAAGTTCTTATCCTGCAGGTGAACTTCTTCCTGGTGAACTTTTTAGTGCTGGGCTTAGGGCTCAATTTGATGATCTTAAAGGTCTTTCCCAACCATATAAATTCTGTGATTCCAGTCCCTCACAGCTCATTTGGGGGAATACTGCACAGAAAAAGCAAACACAATATTTACCACAATAAGCAGTTTTTATGGATCTCCTCATTCTTTCCATTTACAATGCACCAAGGGCTGTGCTTTAATTCACATTTCTGCACTAACTGAGGCAAACCATCTGCCTGGAAGAACAGATGAGCAATTTGGAGACTGCCTTGGGTGAAGGCACAGCTCTCTGGCCATGCGGGGGACCTGGTGGCCTGACCACCTCCTCCAGGGGCCCAAGTGACCATCAGCAGCCCTGCCTCTTCCTGGAGAAGAGAGGAGCCAGAGCAGGGGACACACAGATGGCACATTCACTGTGGCCTGGAACTCCAACACCAGGAGCAGAGAAGAGACATGGAGCAGGTCCAGAGCCATTCTGAGAGGCAGCAGCAGGACCAGCAGCATCAGCTGACAAGTGGCCTCTGGATTAATTACCTTACAGAACATAATTGTGGTCTTGTTATGAGTCCAAGCAAACAGAGAGGCATTTGCTGAGAAATGCTTTAGGACCAAGTTCAATTTTAGCTTATTTTGAACCTCAGAATGCCAAAAACTGGACGATTATCTCTGATCTCATTGCAGCCCTATGCCCAAAACCAGAATCCAAGTGATCAGTGATGCTGGACTTGCTGCTGTCTCAGTTCTCACGGATGTAAAGTGGGAACAGCAGCGCTGAGTTTCATCAGTGAAGGACAAATAAGGCATTATCAGAAGCAAGTGGCTGATTCAGGGTGGATTTCGAAGGCTGTGCACGCTCATCCTGCTTAGTCCCATTTGCAGCAGCACTAAACTGGGACACATCCACCCAAATCAGGGAAGCCACAATAATTCTGCCCAGCTGAGCCCATGGCCTGTATTCTCAGAAAACACAGATTAGAGAGCAGAGTCCGAGAAATTAATCACACTTTGTTCTAGGGGGAAGCTGTGCTCCTGTCCAATTCCCTGTCTGCAGTGTTTTTACAGACCACTTTGAATTTTCTGTCTCAGTTTTCCTGTTTTTTAAAACACAGTCTGTGAGCCTCTTGCAGATTTTTTTTTCTGCCTGCAGAGCCAGAAAAAGAAAAGGATTGCAGCGAGACTTCTCTCAGATTGGTCTTCCCTGGATTTAAAAGCCTTCAGGAAACATTCGAGGTAATCCAGAAAGATTGAAGAGTGCAGATGTACCTCCCAGGATGCGAGGACTAATGCATGTAATAACTGTATTTCTTTAAAATGACTTTCTCAGGCAGAGTTAAAGGCATAGATGTAACTAAGGGATTGGACTCAGGCCAACTTGTAATGGCTCTGCTGTTTATCTTTTTTTTTTTTTTCCTTATCCCCCTCAGCAGAAAGAGCAGAACAAGCATTTTACGAAGAGATTTAAGGTTTGCTTTCACTCCCTCTCTTACTCAGCCCTCCTGCCCCAAACATTGCTGGGTCACACAAATCAAAGCCAAAATTGCCTGAACCGTAGCAGAACCAGAGAACCCACTGCTCCAGCTATTTTTACTCTCTCTGTCTGCAAGGAAGAAAGGGAAGACAGATAAGACAAAGTATTCATCAATATTTTAGTATTAATGTATCAGAGTAGAAAGAGTAAAAAATTGCAGGTTGTACAGAGTGCAGTTTAGCAGAGGCCACCCTGTCACCAAGGTGACCAAGATTTGTCTTAATATTGAAGTTATTTTCTTAACATTTTTATCAAGAGACTGTGGAGCAGACCTTGAAAAGAGTGGGGGTTTTTGAGGTTTTTCACTGTTTTTCCTGCAAACACAGGTTTTGCTGCTTATCCTTCTGCTGCCCTTAGCTGTACTCACAACCCTACAACTTCTTTTCAGTCCTTATTAAACCCATGAGGAGGAAAGTTTCTCATGCAAATGATGAAATAATCACACAGAGCTCAGAAGAAAGGTTTGGACCCCTGTCATGGATGTTCTAAACTAGCCAAGGATGGCACCACCTGCTTCTGCCCCTCTCCTGGAAAACACTGTCCTGGGAGACAACCCCCGTGCAAAGCACATCTTGCATCCCACAGAAAGGGAAAATGTCCCACTTAGCACATGGGACAGGGTGGAAAAACAGCTGTGTGGCTTTCATGCCTCTGGGTTTTATCCATTTCCAGTTTTCAGGGCTTTCCCAGCCAGCAAACTGCTGTACCAACCTTTGGAACACTAATTTACATGGTATTTTAGATCTACACTTCAGATACGTGCCTAAAAAGCCTCAAATGCCAAACACAGAAGTGTTTCTGTGCTGCTTTTCCCACCGTCCTCATTCCAGTCTCCCCTAAGAGAGTACAGAACAGCCCCTGAGCCCTGGCTGATTTTCTCTTACTCTCTCTATCCATGTGATTCCAGCTTATTTCCCAGCGCCTGCCCCTGAGTTAAGTTCTGCTTTTTGAAATCCACACGGCAGAAAGCAAAATTTGGCCTCTTTCCATCACCTCCCAGAGTAATTGTCAAGGTTAACCACAGGAGAGGCAGGTGAATTATGTGGAAACCATCACCTGCCAAGCCCTTCCTTCAGGTGCTCCCCCCCAGCCCGGCCATTTGCTCAGCATGTGCTGTGGCACTGGACCCTCACAACACACTCCTGACCAGAAAATTGGCCAAAGAATTCAGATTTATTCAGTGCAACAATAACCAGCTTCACAGCAAGGCTCGCACGGAGCAAATAAAGATGAAAACTCTCTGTGGTTCCTGCCAAAATCTCTGGCAAACAAAACAACCCCGTAATAGAATCCTGCTTGTAAAAATGCTTCAGGGTGCCCATGTTCCAGAGCTGCGAGCATAATAAATTAAGCAGTGGATGCCTAGGACAAAACCCTGCGGGATACCTGAGCCAACCCAACAGGTGGAGAAATTGAAAACAAATTGATAGCCTTGGGAGAGGAAATATTAGAACCAAGCAATTACAGTGCCAGACTGTCTGGGATGAAAGGCAGGGAAGAGGCAGCGATGATTTGCATTGATGCAGCACCAGGAGTGCAGCGTGTCAGGTGATACCCCTGAGCTTCTCACAGCACTGCAACAGCAGAGCACACAGCAGCTGAAGGTAAAGAGGGGAAAAAAACAACCAGCATCAAAATCCAGACCCGAACAACAAGAGCTGGAGTTTGAAAGCAGGAGAGAGTGGGTTTGCCATATGGGAGCAAAGGGGAGGCAGCTGATTTGGTATCAGCCTCTGTGGTGCTCTTGATACCATGATGATTTTTATCTTTTATTTTATACCCCTGTTACACCTTCTTACAATTTCTGCATTCTTGGTGCTTTTTGCCCACATTCTGGGACTTGTTTGTCAGGCTGGGAGACTGAACATCTCAGCAGCTTCGCAGTGAGGGATCAGTGTGCCCAGAGCCCAAGGGCCTCTCCAGAACACATTTTGGAAGCTGAGACAGAACCATCCAGGGGAAGGTTCCTTGGGGAGGGGGCTCCCTCCAGCCTCTCCTTGGGGAATCTTTGATAGATGTGCTAATTAGTGACACCTCTAATGGGATCCCAGATCTTTGGTGGGTGTGCCCTGTGGGGTGCAGGGAGGTGCATTCGACCTGGGCGTGGTGCACCTGAGGGTCCTTAAAATAAATCCCAAGGGAAAATCCCTTTTTCCCTTCAAACTGTGTTTTACTGTTGATTTTAAAACCAGGAAAAGGCATCACTCTGAGGAACTCAGGTAAATGCAGTTGTTCCCACAGCACCGCTGGAAATACAGCCTTGTCCAGTGGTTCCCTTCTCTAACCCATGGAGCAAAGGAAGGAGACCCCTGGTTACACAAGCTGCCCTTCCTCTCTGTTCTCATTATTTTACCTCTGCACTCTTGCAGCCTGCACAGCTATCCCAGCTCTACTCCTGCCTCAGTTCAGCACTAGGGGATATAAACCATTCCTTTTAATTTTTTTCCGTATTTCCTGATGCAAACAGGCACTTGAGCCACTCTGCCTCTCCCTGAAAGCTACACCTGTTGTATACATTGTGCAGAATCAATCACTGACAGCTTGAAATTGTGGCCTTTGGTTGAATACACCTTTCCTAGGACAAATCTATAATTAACTGCAGCTCCAGCCCCACTGCCAGCTCCGTACTGTTCTCTCTCAGTGGTACGTGCATCACTAAGATTCAGAAAATGCTACACTCCATAGCTGGCTGCTCAAGGGTCTATTATATCAGAGAAAAGTGAGCCCATGACAAAATTTTCCACAAGTTTTCCATTTTTCCCTGTGGACTAGAGTAATCCCAGGGCCTGGGTGTGGAATATAGGGGGTGTCACCTCAGCTCTGAGCTCCTGGCACAACCCATCCCTTGAAGGGAATATGGTGGAAATGGGAGGAAATGGGGTAAGAATGCCCCAGTTCAAGGCACAGAGAATCACTGAAGCTGGAAAAGAACTCCAAGCTCATCAAGTCCAACCCCCAGCCATCTCTCCCCTAAGGACTCAGGAGCTTGGCACAGGAAACATGAACACCAAGTTTCCCCAGGAAAATCTTCCTCGCAGATGTGTTCTGAGGGCTTCGTATTTTGCAAGCAGCCATCCCATGAAAAATGCCAGAGAAGCACTCTCTATAATTACAATTTCACCACTCGAAAAGCTTGGCTGTGTCATAGCAGTGGCTCAATTAAGTTGAAATGCAGGACTGCTCCTGATGGCGCGACGGTTGTGAATAATCTCATAAACCATTTGCCAGGCTGCTGGAAACACACTGATTATGGCCACAAAGTACACTCTGTTTTCCTTCTGAGCACTGAGGCTCGACACATTCACTTAGGTGGGGAAGCAGGATAGCTCCTGCCTCTTTTAATACAACTTCATGTCATTTATGCTCCACATCAAAATTGCTCAGCTCCAGGCAGCGCAGGAATAGGTGCTTTGGGGAGCCCACTGACTTCCCAGGCAAAACATCTCAGGTGGAACTGCCACAGCTTCCCCTGGACTGCTGGGAAAGCCAAGGCACTTTGTGGGACAACAGAGAGAGGAAATGAGGGAGCCAGGAAGCTCTTGGAGTCCTGCCGATTAAGCTGCACTAATTAGAAGGGGCTGGGATTCGAGTGATTCTACAAGAAACGTGACTGAAGTCAAGATCTGATGGAATGGGAAAATTCCTCGAGGATTTCAAGGCATTCTTCTCTGCAGCTCCACACAGGAGTGCAGGCAAAGAGCAGATAAGCACTTCTGGATAACAATCTAAATGCAAAAGCATTGCTGACACAGGGGAATCAGGGCAAGGGGATGATTTAGAAATCATTCCTCATGTTACAGAGCTCCTATGGAAGGGCTGGAATTACCCTTTGTTGCTCTGGAAGCATGAGCCAAAGGCAGTAGAAAAAAGGAAGATTTCATCTCCTTGCTTGCCCATGGAAGTAGAGATTGCTTCTCCATCTTCTGAGCAAAAGAGACAACATTGGTCGACTGCTTTTGTCAAACTTCAGATCCAGAAAAAGAAATCTAAAGTAAGTTTTAGTGGCTCTTTTTCCAGGATGGAGTAGCTACATGCACATAAAACATGAGAGGCTTTGACTGAAGAATGCTTCCATCATAAATAAGGATGATTCCCTCCTTGTAAAGAGTGTAAAAACAAGCAAACACAGAGACTTTCAGAGGAGAGCTTTCGGAAAATGTTGTCTCTAGCTGATTTCTTGAAGCACACTCATTTTAGCTGCATTATTTGCCATGTTATGAAGCTCTGATGTTAGCTATTACCTCTGGACCCAAAACACTGTGAAATGATACTTAGCTTAAAACAACAACAGTTACATGTCCTTACACTCAATGGCAACATTATTCTTCAGCTAAATGCTCAGTTCTCTGAATCTGGGCTTCACACAAGGACACCTGAAGGTTTTATATTAAATATTTCCCAACCCTAAACGAGATCAGTGAGTGCCGCTCAGTAATGCCCCAAAGCCAAAATCTGACAGAGATCTGCTTCACTTTGTGCCCAAACATTAACCCAGTGTCACACAAACCTCTGCACAGCACAGCCACCAGTTCTGACAGCTCAGGGCAGCCTCTGAAAGCAGAGCTTCTGGCAGGCAGGACCCTGCAAAAGATTTGCTGGTGCAGCTCAGTTTGGCATTGACGTTACCCTTGACAAGATAAATCAGATTAAAATGTGCAAGTAGCCACTGGGTCTGGAGTTTGCTGAGAGTAAGAGAGTTCTGAACATGTTCATTTTGGCCACTCAGCTGGACAAGGGACCCTGGGGGAGCATAAGTCCACATTAAGCTGTTGTAAGGAGATATAAATCTCCTCTGACTGGATGGCCACTGGCCATTAAGAGGCTCCATAATAAATGTTAATCATTCTGGACCTGATGGAAGATTAAAAGAGTCAGACTTACTTCTGTGTTTGAAGTTAGGGAAGGCTGAGGATGCCCTGAGATTGATCTGTGCAGGAGCCAAGTGGGTGCTGGGGTTTGAGGCAGGATTCATGCAGCCCAGAGCAGCTGCATCGCTCCGAGAAACTGAGATTCCAAAGATACCTGAACCCTTCCTAAGACACATTCCTCGGTTTTCCACATCCTAGCATCATGGGTGATATTTTAGCTCCATTTACAGATTTACTTTGGGTCATTCAGCACTGGACAGCTCCCTTCAAGGCACATTAGGAGCTTTTTCAGAGACAATAGTGTAGGAGAAATACGAGGGTGGGGGTGATTTCATCTCCTTCGAGCATTAGGTTCCATTCATTAGATTCCATTCATACTCCTTCCTTCTCCTGCCATAATTATCTCAAAGGTTGATGAAACAGCAAGTGGCTGAGAACAACAAAAAGAAAATCATCCCCTTGGTCTTTTATATTTGTGAAAACATGCAATTAAGGAGATGTTTTTATTCACTTCATTGTTCACCTTGTTTATCGAATGAAATCTCCCACACATCTCTTTGGGTAGGACTTTATATTCCTGCAGGGACATTCACCCAAAGTCTGGCACTCCCCAAAAACTCCCTTCCCGCCCGTGATCAGCAGTTCTGCTGTCCTTGGTCTCTGAGTGTTTCCATTTCCATTCTTTCCAAGCCTTGATGCACAGTGTACCCACAAGGAGTGGGATGCTAATGTGAGCCATGTATTTATAACCACTTTGCTTCAGCTTGCAAGTGACAAATACTCCTTGTTTCTAACATTCCCTCGAGCCTTCTGTAGAGTGTGATTTCTTATTTTATATGTAAAAACCTCAATCTCTGTTCTTCTACTGCTCCCAATGAATCTCTCTAGATTATAAGACAGACATGAACACGCATAAAATTGCCAGTCCAAAGCTGGAGGCAAAAAAATTGAATTTACTGATGAATGATGTTAACTAGATTTGACATTTGACCAAGCTTGTTAAAACAATCAGAGTATCTGATATCATTAAACCTAATAAAGATGAAATATCCAGGATTATAAATTATATCATGCACCCCAAGATTTATCTTCTGCACAATGGTACTAAACCAAGTTCCCTTTATCAACCTGAGCAGGGTCTGGTGTCCAGACTAACAGCTACTGCAAACACATTTAAAGGCTAATATTGGATTAAAGTTGCATGAACTCATATTTTTTTACTAATTCTGGAATGTTGCAGCATTGAAAAACAAAGTAAGTTGGAATAACTCAAGAATGCAGAGTTTCATTTTTTACTAAGATACTGTGTCTCAAAAAGCCCTGAAAAGAATCCATGAACAAACAGATGAATAATAATAATATAGTAATAATAATAATAATAGTATGGTAATAATAATAATAATATGGTAATATAGGACCACAGGGATATGAAGAGAATTCCCACTTCCTACTAAAATTCAAGATGAGTTTGTTTGTTTTGTTAGGGAAAAAAAAATGTTTGTCCCAGCTGAAGCAGGCGAAATCTCAAGGAAAGGGAGAGCAACCCTTTAATTCTGGTTCAGCATTCCCAGAGCTGTCTGCAAGCAATCCAGGGAATAATGGAAGGTCTCACTGGTAAAACTCCTGAGGCAGCAGGGAAAGGTCCCTCCAGTCTCAAGCCTTTGAAGACCAACTTCCCTGTGTGCCTCATAGAAAATTCCATACATTGATTCCTCTGAAACAGAGATGAGAATCCAGACCTGGAACAACAGGAATGGGACTGAACCTTAAAACCTGCCCAGATCCTGATGAAGAGCAGAAGGGCTGAGCTGGACACTGGAAAAGAGCCACTGGAAGGGTGCTGGGAGAGCCCAGAGCTCTGGGGACAAACTTCCCAGTGCAGGATGAGGCTGGAACGAGGAAGTCTGGAAAAGTGGAGTGGGTGGCAAGGAGAGGTTTTTGCAGGCCCTGCTCAGCTCTGTTCTCTTCGCACAAACTCTTAGTTCTGGTCTCCCTTCTCTCACCCTTTACACAAAATTTCCTATTAGAGGACAAACCTGCACGGAATCCAGGCCTTTGTTTTATTGGGATCTCTCCATGGCTGCTGCTTATCCCTGGCAGAAGTGATAATCCTGTTTTTGTCATCAGCACAGCTCTGCCACAGCCCCGTGCAATGTCACAAATGAGATTATGGCTTCCCACAGAAAACAAACATCTGGATCCAATGAATCCCTACGGAACAAAAGCCCCCTTCTCATGCAGATCAGTTCAGTAATAAAAATTAAGAAAAAAAACCATAAATCCTCTGGAAATACACTCTAATGGATGAGCAGAATGCCCCCTGGATAAAGGGAATTGTCATTGTACGTTCCCATGCCACATCAGCCAGGAGATTTCAAAAGAACACATCTATTTTCATTGAAAGTATCCATTTTAAATGAATTTAAGCCCTTTATTTGTGACTGCTGCCAAAAGCTTTGTATCCTATGACAGCCATTTCCACTGAGCTTGACCAATTTGCATATAAAACTAATTGAAAAGCAAACATTTGGGGGGTTTTGTTTGTTAAAAAAAAAAAAAATCTTTAAAAATTACCATGGAATAGAAATATTCTGATGAAAATCCAGAATGTGAACTTTAAGAATTTTTTGGGGAGTTTCTACTAAACAGATATCCTTAAAATAATTTTTTTTTTTTATTATTAAAAAGGATTGAGAAATGTTTCCTTGGTATTTTCAAGGTGATCATTATGAAAGGGAATGGAAAGAGTTCCAAGGCCTCACCACCCTCACAGGGAAGAGTTTCTTCCTACCATCCCACCTAAATCTACCCGTCCTCTTCATCAATAAGGAATGCACACCTCTGTAGATTGGATTTACAGTCTGTGCACACTTTCCCAGAGTCTCCACCAGATCAGAGACAAGCACGGTACACAGGCCATGAAAACCCAAGGTTTTCTGGGGAGAGGTTTGTGCTGAGCTCCTTGTGATCAACCAAACCTGAATTTCCCAATTATTCCCAATGTTTTCTGTGACATGGCTGGAGCTCAGGTGCCTTCCCAGGAGCAGTGGGGATGGAAGGTGGTCTCAAAGAGGGATCAGTCCAGGTAAAAATCCCTCACCACCCCCTCCAAGACATGCCTCTCCCAGCCTGAACGTGCACATGGATTCACAGAACCATTTAGGGTGGAAAAAACCTTTAAGATCCTAAAGTCCAACCGCTGCCAAGCCCCCCATTAAACCACATCCCTGGGTGCCACATCCCCACATCTTTTAATCACCCAGCTCGGGGTGGTGGAGCAATCCAAACCCACACATCACATGGAAAGTTGGCCAATTTATCCCCAGCAAAAAGGCTGACTACAAAGCAATAATGTGTGCAGCGAGTTTACAAGCTTGTATTCAGCACTTAGCAGGCTGCAGGAACATCTGAAGGAGCCGAGTTCTTTATAATCAGCTCGCCCTGGAATTTGCTCACAACAACGTTCTCTTCTCTCACTTTGACAATTCTCATTAAGGGCTGCGTTCCCTGCACCTCCATGTGGAAAGGCCGATGTGAGCTGCATGCTGATCCACACAGGGAGAGCTCACTGCAGGCTGCAGCATTGAAATTCAGCCCAAACGTTTGTGGAAAGAGAGGGGAGAGCATTTCAAGAAATTTTAAGGAGCAAGGGAAGCACAAGTGGGACCCAGGAACTGCAGAGTGCATTAGGACAGACTCAGGAACATGGCAACAGTGTCCTGCAGCTCCCACTTCCTTCTGTCTTAAAACCTTTGCCTTTTCCAGGCAAAACTTGCAGCATGAAAAAGGACATTTTGGAAGCATTTTTTCTCAATATCTACTATTACTAATCTCACTAATACTCAGTGTATTAATATCTCATTATCTAGCAGCTGTTCTTGAAAGATTCCACAAATCCCAAAGGTCCAAATGTGACTTCAGAGGTTAAGTCAGGAAAACCAGGCACACAGCAGCTCACACTTTATGCTGACTGACTGGGAATTTGGCTGCAAATTAAAAAGGAAGTCTGAGTTTTGGGTATTTCTCAGCAGAGAACAGTTATTTGGCAGAACAGAGCCCTGATAAATGAAACCATAAAGGAGGAACAGTAGCTCTGGAAGATAAGGAAATCGTTCAATCAAACATTTCCATTGACCAAACATCTTTTTAATGAATAACAGCAATTAAGTGTGACTCTGACCTGCTCTTTTTTGAGTGGCTAATGTATTTTGTGGATAATTTAGTTTTATTTTTAAATGCATGTGAAATCTGCATTTTTCCATTTCGGTGATGTGCAAGGCAGCACACAGATCTGACAGTTCTTGATTTGACAGAAAATACTGTTTTCTCAAGACCAACATACCCACAAACATAGATTTTGTTTGGGAAATCCCTCATCAAAACTGTTCCAAGCAACAACACATCTGTTCTTACTCACAGACATAAAAAGATGCAGCTCCCCATCAACAAGCAGAGTCATTAATTCTGATTTACTCTTTGCAGGCTCCAAGAGTGTTTTAGAGGCCACCCCCTCCCCATCCACACAGACTCTCCTCCCCATCATTGTTTCAGAAAAAACTTCAGCTCTGGTTGGAGAGACAACTTGGCCAAAATCTTCCTGCTGGTATTTTCACCTCAGTAACTGAAGATGCTGTTTATGCCTTTGAATTCAGCCTGCTTTGCATTCTAAAGTGGGGTTTTTTGTGTGTACACAATTAATTGAGAGGGTTCAAACCACAGATTAATGGCTCCTCCAATTATGTTACAGCTTGGTGCAACTTGAAATTGTTCATAGAAGAGCTGAGCTGATTTCACTGCTCAGAGCTCTTGCACAGGTTCTTCTCCAGCCTTGAATCCAAATGCCAAGTGCCAGAAACTCCCTCTGGGTATGAAACATGTGAATGCTTTGTCTTTTTAAACAGCTGAGGGAATTTATTTTCATGCTCAGGAGATAATCAGGATATCCCTGGCTCAGAATTTGGATGAGCCATTGCTTGTGAAGAGCTTTATGGTATTTTTAATGACCAGCAGTGATAAGTGACTGTTCTGCTTTAAGGCACAGCTCCGAGGAACAGCCACAACCCCCTACTGCCAATTCCTCACCTGAGCCAGCACAGCCCTACACAGATGGCAGAAGGAAGGAAAAGGTGAAACAGGACAACCAAAAAATCATTCAGGTTGGAAAAGACCTCTAAGATTACTGAGTCCAAATGTCAACCCAGCAGCACCAGGATGTTCACCACTAAACCACATCCTCCAGTAGCATAAGGAGACATTTTTTAAACACTTCCAGGCTTGGGGACTACACCACTTCCCTGGGCAGCCTGTTCCAGAGCTTGACAACATTTTTCAGGAATAATTTTTTTCCTACTATCCAATCTGAACCTCCCTTGGCACAACCTGAGACAGTTTCCTCTTGTCCTGTCACTTGGGAAGAGGGACTGACTGCCACCTCACTCCAGCCTCCTGGCAGGCAGTTGTAGAGGTCACACACTTGTGACCTTGTTTTCCCACCAGGGACTCAAAGCATCAATGGTTAGGCAGTCAAAAGTGTTTTAGAGATGCAGGCATTGAGGAATCAAAATAAACACAATTAGTGATGGTCACAGGGAAGGTGTTACTGGTATCTGTTTTGGGAAAGGCAGGATGTGGATGTCTGCCCTGTTAATTCGGCACATGTTTAACTCAGTGCCAGCTTTAACCCCCAAAAACCTGCATGGCTCTGCATCAAGAGGAAGCAAAGAGCTTTACAATCCCAGTGGGAAGAGAAGCTGGGAATTTCCAGAGCCTGGAACCTGCAAAGCAGCAGAACAAGTGCTTGGATTCATGAGACACACGCAGCCTCCCCAGAGACAGCACTGCACAGGAGCACAGCAGGTCACAGCTCCACATGAGGCTGACAAGGCAGGGACTCAAATGCACTTCAAAGTAAGTGAATATCTGGGAGACTGGCAGGTACAGGGGAAATATTTACCATAAACAGGAGGAGGAATTAACCGGGGTGCCTGGAATGGTAGCACAGCTTGCTGAGCTAAAGAGAAGGTGTTTCAGGCTGGTGAGACACCTCTGTGGCACTGCTTTGCTCATCTCCTTAAGGTTCTGCAGACCCCAAGGGTTTCACCATCAGGTCACTCCTGCTGAACCCAAGGGTTTCACCATCAGGTCACTCCTGCAGACCCCAAGGGTTTCACCATCAGGCACCCCTTGATCCCAGTCCAAGGTCACAGCACTCCCTGCAAATGCCTCGTTCTGTTTTCCAAAGTGTGAGATTTCTGGCTAGGATCACATCAAGGCTTTCTGGCAGTCCATCCCTTCCTCCCTCCTCTCCCAGGAACACCCCTCCAGAGAAGCACCTGGCACAGCTCCTGCCAGCACTGGAGCCTTTGGGAAGGCACTTGGGCATCGAGAGGATTCAGGCTCAGTGCCTTCCTGCAGTTTGTGGGAACGTGCTCCTGTTCTCCCCTGCATACTAACGATGTGCTATGCAGCAGAGATGGATGGCATGAAGTGAAGTATTTTTGGATGATCAAGAGGAAAAGTGAGGAGCAGAAACTTAAGGAAAGATCCTTTCACCTGTCTGTGATCACAGAAACGCTGGTGAATGGGAACAACTGTTTCTGCTCCAGTACAGACCCCATGTAACTCTGCAGGGATGGCTCTAATTTCAAGGCTTTCTCATTTGTATGGCAGTGACAATGATCCTCAGCATATAAATTACAAGAAATGAGACTTAAAGACCAGATTTACCTGATTTCTGTGACCTCTTACCTTCCACCTACCATTTCTACTGGAATTGCTTGTTCTAATCTCATAAAACAAACAAAAAGTAGTGGCAGAGATTTCCCATTTTTGCCTTTTTTTTTTTAGGAGATATTAAGCTGGAAGTAGTGCTGCTGACATTTAATAAAAAGTGAAAAGGCTGTAAACAACATTCACTCCACTGCAAGACAGAGGAGAACTTAACAACCTGGCTCAGCTCTTCTGGAATAAAGAGTGAGTTAACTAACCTGCCATATTGGGCTATTCAATATTTATATATTTAATAGTGAAGTATTAGGCACATAGATATTAAGAAGAAATCCTTCCCTGTGAGGGTGGTGAGGCCCTGGCAGGGTCCAAGGCCAGGCTGGACGAGGCTTGGAACAGCCTGGGACAGTGGGAGGTGTCCCTGCTCATGGCAGGGGTGGAATGGGATGGGATTTAAGGTTCCTCCAGCCCAAACCACTCTGGGATTCTATGATGATTTTATGAGCCAGACATTGCATCCAAAGCTGCTGCTTCTGTCCTGCTGGGAAGCTGGAATGCTGTAGGTAGTGAACACTCTAAGCTTTTACTAGAAGATAACTAGGAAACAGCTTTTATTATTCCAGTAAATACCATTTGCATTCAGACAGCACTAAATAATGTCCACAAACACATGAAAATAGAGTCACTGGCTGAGAGAGGGCTTGCAATGGAAAAGACAAGTTTTATTTACTTTTTAGAAACCTTTTAGTTCCTTAAAGCAGCAAAATATGATTTCATAATTATTACCTTATGCTGTCCTGACATTTACATTACCATACAGTGCTGAAAGCCAGAAAATACCAACTGTTCTGCAGAGGATTTTGTTCTCTGCAGGGTAAAAATCTATTAACTGAATTCAGACCTGTATATATTTTATAAAAACAAAACAAAACAAAAAAAAAAAAAAAAAGCCCCCATAAAACCTGGTAGATTGCAGGACTGGGAGAGCTTGGAGGCTGAACTCTATGTGGAGCTGCATATTATGGATCAAGGAATGCTGGTGGATTAAAGGCATTTATGAAGTCTCCCGTTCCAGGAATAGGTGGCCTGTACTCAGGAAATGGGCTGAGAAAGGGATGGGAAAATCTAGCAAAATTTAAGATATATTCCTGTTTTCCTGTATTTATTGGTGCAGAGGTCTAACAACTTCTGGAAATGTGTGGAGATCTGTATAATGACCCAAAAAATTTGCACTGTTCTGTATCAGCATTGCTTCCTGAAATGTACAGAATATGTCCATAGAACAGGATGATAAGGTGGGAATTCAAGACTGGGACTTATTCCAAACCCCTTAATATCCCAAGCAAGGTCTCCACTCCAGGGGTCACCCAGAGCCCCGTTTCTGCACAGAGATTGAATCAACCCCTCCCAAACTTTGCACCTCTCTCAGCCTCCACTGCTCACAACAGTGACATTTACAACAGGGATTGGGAAGGGCTTAGAGCAGCACAGAATTTTTCCAATTCTCACTGGACTGATGAATGGCTCCGGTAAAAGGTTAAATCCTCACTTTTCCTGCCCCTCAGAACCGCAGCATTTCCCAATCCAAACTGTGCCCTGAGCACTCGGGAGAATGAGGTGAGCAGCAACAGCTTTTCCCTCACAGCAAAGGGACATTCCCCAACGCCCAACCACCTTTCATTCACTCTGCCTTCAGCCTGGTGCTCTGCTTGCCTCTCATCCTCAGGAAGTGAGGATGGAAAAGGGATGGAACAGGTCAGTCCCACGCTGTGTTTCAGGTTTGCCCAGACCTTCACTGATGGCACTGGATGGGTGCTATCACCAATTAATTCATTTCTCAGCTGATGACTGGGGCCCAAACATCCACAGGGCAACCACTGGGGTCTCCAGAGGACTATTCCTTATGGCCAGAAGCTGGGAAAAACTGGGACAGATTGCCCAGAGCAGCTGTGGCTGCCCCTGGATTCCTGGAAGTGCCCAAGGCCAGGCTGGACACTGGGGCTGGGAGCAGCCTGGGACAGTGGAAAGTGCCACGGGGTGGGACCAGATGATCCTGAAGGTCCTTCCAACCCAAAGATTTCATGGGGAGACCCTCCTTGCACTAGAAAAGTGGCAATCAGCAGAGATGGGAGGAGGCCTTGGTCAGGCAGTGGCTGCTTCAGCAGCTTGGGAAATTCCATGGCAGCAGCTGTGGATGAGGAACGTGGTTCTGTATTCCATACACCACCCACAGCAGTGGGAACTGAGAGCTGGGCCAGGAGCTCATTCCCTCCTGCCCTGAAGATTCTTTTGCCTCGATCTGTGTCCTCCTGTCACGGGGAGGTGCAAGGTTGTACCTCCCTGTCCTCGACACCAAATGTGCCCAGGCAACATGTGGCAGTTCTCTTGAAATGAGGAAATAACCCAAAGCTGCAGCTCTGACCCTCCCCCATGCAATGGAGAGGCTGGCACAGCCTCATTAGACATAAAAATCACAAATTAAGGTGTCTCCTCTCATTGACTGAAGAGTTTCCTTCAGAGATAATTCAGAACAGAAACCTAATTTTTGTGCTCTGAATTTTCTGCGAAGGAGCCCTGTGTCCCCCTTCCCATCACTGTCTGCTCTGGCAGTAACAGGAAATTATCCCTGTCATCCACATCTCAGGACATCAGATTTGCTTGGATTAGTTGTTAGTTGGATGGTCAGAACAGTAACTTTTGATGCTCCACTGTTTCCACATTTTTCTCTCAGTGTGAGAGAAATGGCTTCGTTTCTAATTTAGAACACAGAACTTTTTAAAAACAAGGATAAATTAAATGTTCCTAAAATTTAAATCCCTAAGTTCACAGAGAAAACACCACTTCAGAGGTAAAGATGATTTATGTAATTAAAAATACTCATGTACTATTAATAATCTTAATTTGCATGAGTATTAGGTCATTTTTATGTAATTAGCTGAAGCAGAAGGTTTTTTGTCAATTAAACTAATTGTTTTTCACACTAGGTGTAGACTGAATATTGATTTTTTTTATCCAGCTCACTTACATAAGCAAATGAGATCTAATTGCATCCTTACCACATCATTACTCAGTTATTGTAAATTACAGTACATAGATTCTCTCACACAATAACACTTTCTTTGTGCTACTGCTGTTCAAGAGATGCTGCTTAATTTGGGAACTTCAAATTCTGTTTTCCATCTGTCGATTTAGGACAAATTTGGGAGTTTGTCTCCTTAGTAGTCAAGACAAAGTTCAAGCAGAGTTTTAGAAGGATGAAGGAAATGCCCAAAACAGCACCTGTGTCTTTCAAAAAGCAGTCAGAAGAGGGATCAGTCAAGCAGTGGCAGCTCCCACGGACAAATCATGACAGGACTTTTAGATTTAATTACATTAACCTCAACTTTGCAAAGACTTTGTGCTTTTGGCTTAAGGAAGGTCCAACAAACCAAGAATTTTCACAGGTTTAGCTGCGAGATTTTTGCCTTTGTTGATGCTTTTTTTGTTGTTGTTTGAGTTTTTGAGGGTTTTTTTTGTTGGTTGGTTTTCAATGTTCCTACACTGGGGCAGGGGAGTGAAAATTACTTGTCGTGTTTTACCTGTGGCAAATTCCAGACTCTCAACAGCTTTATTGGGTGTTCCACTCCACACTGGCTGTTTTTATTACGATGGGATAGAAAAATGATTGTCAGTGCTCAATGCCCACCTTGTTGCCAGCCAGGAGCACTGAGTGCCACGTCCAGCCCCTCCTTGGACACCTCCAGGGCTGGGACACCACCACATCCTTGGGCAGTCCCTTCCATGAGGAAATTCCTCCTGATGTCCAACCTGAACCTTCCCTGGCACAGCTTGAGCCCCTCACCAGGACGTTTGTCCTTCAAGCTGCAGCAGCCCCCGTCAGCCCCCAGTGCTTTTCCAGCCATGGGGTTAATTTGTGCATTCTATCCAAAATAAAGATAAACCTTCCAGAATTTGTTGTTCCAGCAGAACTCTGAGTGTTTTGCAAAGAAAATCAGAGCAGTGCTTCTGCTGTTCAGTCAGACTGGGAGGAAGGCTCCCCAAGTCACTGGGAACAACAATGTGTCTTGATGCTGTACAAATTGCTTCCCTTAAAAAATAAGAAATGAACAGTACTTAGGCTTGATGGATTGTTTGTTCTCCTCACTTGTTAAAATTCTCTGGTGCTGAAGCTGGGCCATATGGAGCAGAGCTGTTGGTGTCAGAGCCCAGATGCCAGCTGCCTACATTCTTCTAGCAACTGCATCTGGATTTCTCAGTGCTCCAGATTCAGAATTAAAAGCAAAATGCTAATTTCTAAAGAGAATACACTTTTTCCCCAACCAAAAAAAAAAA
>VXAC01001781.1:911890-936528 GCA_013399225.1 Rhipidura dahli
AAAAAAAAAGAAGCTTCAGTCCATTAAAGTGGAGGCAGGAGGCAAAAGGATTCAACACAGTTGTCTGCCTGTTGAGCTGCCTTCACTGATCCCTTGGCCAGTTCTCACCCAGTGCAACTGGGAGGTTGAAATACATTCACCGTGGCATGGCCAGAGAGGCTTTAGGGGAGTGCATTTATTGCTCAGTGAAGTGGAGCTCCCAGCACTTGCAGAATCAGAGAGAGAAGCTCAGCTGGCGAGCAGGAACTTGTTAAACCACTATAAAACAGTCGTGTTCAATCTCGTACCACGAGCCTACAAAACAAGGGGGGTGGGAAGGAAAAAAAGCCCTGAAGAACAAACAGTCTACCAGCAGCTAAATTTAACCACCTCAGCAGGCTCAGAGGTGGGGACAACACACTTCCCATGGGCACAGTGCACATGGCCAGTGACCAAAACAGCCACTGGCTTTTTTAAGGTGTTCCCTAAAAAGTGGGAGCATCTGAATTTAAGGTCTTGGTCTGGATTTGCTGATTCTTAAAAGCGCAAAGAAAGCCTTCCACAACCTCAAGTAAAACATCCCACTCCATAAACAATGGGACAAGAGGGAATGGTCTGAAGCTGAGCCAGGGGAGGTTTCGACTGGGTATTAGGGGAAATTTCTTCACTGAAGGGTTGGCCAGGCAGTGGAACTGCCCAGGCCAGAGATGGAGTCACATCCCTGGAAATGCTCAAAGAAAGTGTGGATGTGGTTCTTAGGGCCGTGGTTTAATGGTGATTTCATGGCTGAGCTCAATCTTAAAGGGCTTTTCCAACCTTAATGGTTCCCTGACCTAAAAATTCATTCAGGTATTTAAGCCCATCCTACTTCTTTAGAACAGTGAGAGCCACCCTCAAACCCAGCTTGGACAAGCCAGATAAAAACACAGTCAACGAGCTGCTAATATTTACATTGTTTTAAAACATCTCAAACCTATCCATACTTATGACACCAGCTGTGCATTTTAATTCTGTTTAATCAGGAGCAGAAATTAAGGGGATAACACAGTCCCTGCCATAAAGGGAATTTTTCAGCATCAGGGCCCTGCCTTCTCAAGGCACAAAGGCCACGGTGCAGAGCAGAGGGCCACATTTTAATTTAAAAATACCCATTTATCCAGCAGCTTCAGGTGCACAATAGCACATTCAGTTTTCACTGAGCACTGCACTGCCTGGGTTAGGTACAGCTCATATCAGCATAATACCTGCTCTATTCCACTGCAGAAGGAGGGAGAGTCCTTTGTTAGCAACACACAAAAAGCACTGTAAGTCACACCCAGCACCGCAGGGCAAAGTTTGGGATCTCCTCTCAAATACTGAACCAAGAAAGACTTGGAGAGACAAAACATCTGCTTGGAGGGATCAGTGGATACTGGGAAAAACAGAATTAATTGTCACCTGGTAGGCCACGAGTAAGATTTATTTCTTGATCTACCCCTCAGATGTCCAACTTGTAACATATTCTTTATTTATACTCTGCACTGGAGTTTCTGGCTATGTCCTAGCTTTGAATTTTATTTTTTAAGACTCAAATATTGCTATCCTATAGGTATAGAAAACAAAAGCAGCCATTTCACCACAGGCAGCTTAGCCAGCTATGACATTTTAAGTTCTAGTATATTAATTTCTATTTATTCATCATTATTTTGCTCTACAAGGTGGTCATTTTGCATATTTGAGAGAAATGAAAATGCAGCTCCAGCCTAGCCTGACACTCAGAAGGGATTGCAAGCAGACTGAAATCCTGTTCCTCCTTGCCTTGAGCTATAGTTGCAAATACCTTTCTATGTATTCCCAGATTGTTAAGAAGAGAAGCTTCCTTTGAAACCTGCAGCCTTTTCTTTATGCAGAAAGAACAAATTTTGGGTACAATTTTGCTGCTTTGGTTTCAGGCACACTTGGAATAATGAACAGGGAGAGGAAGGAGGACTCTGAGTAGCAAAAGCAATATCAAAAAAATAGGTGTAATATACGTTTGGGATCATCTCTGAACAGCTGATACTGGTTACAGAGAATCAATCTTCAAGAACATTTCTAGAAAATCCTGTGATATCTCTTTATACCACTAATAAATAAAAATATAAAACTATTACCACTATTCAATTATTGGTGTAAATTAGAAATTAAGTGATAACGATTTCAACTAGAATTAAAGCACTCTGTCTTTTTATTTCTCCTACGTTTTAATGCTGAACATTCTGATCACGGAAGAGGTGCTTTTGGAAAAAAAAGAAAATCCACTTGGTAGATTTTTTCCCCCTCATCTGGAGTGAGGATTTTCCATAAACCAAAGGAGCTTCTAAACATTTGGATTAAATTTGGTTTGGATCAAATTTGGGTTGGATTAAATTTGGAAGCTCCTACAGAAGTGAAAGGCTCAATCCACGCTCCTCCAAGCATCTTTATATTTACCTCCACTAGAGTTAACACACTGAAAGGGTACCAATTTTACTGATTTAAAACACTTATTCCTAAAGTATTTTTTACCAGCTGTTGACAAAATGCTGCAACAACACAGCACACAGGCAAATATGTCAAGAATAACTTCCTCCTTGAACTATTTCCTCGGCACACACAAAAAGTCTTTTCTGGCACCAGGAGGAATCCCAGTGCAGTCAATTAACACAGGGCTGCTCAGGGGTAGAAAACCCAGCCCTTTATAAATCAGCTTGCAATTTTCTTTCTGTTCTGGGAACAAAAGCAGAAATGTGAAGGAAGGGAGAATGTCAGAGTCTGGAAAACAGCAGGAGCATCCTTGTTTATGCAACAGGTTGAAGTTTCAGCAGGATAGTCTTTCCTGAAGTGTCTTATTTTAATGATCAGCAAACAAAACATCAAAGGAATTTTCACTTAGGCATGGCTTTTATTAACATAAAAACTCTACCCTGTTTTCCAGAAAGTTTTGTTAATATCTGACAATACCTAGAGGTTTTTAGTGACTTAATACTCAAGTTGATATTCCCCTTGAGGAACCAACACAGTCTTTCTTTTTTGGCTTCTCTGAGCAACCTGGTCTAGTGAGAGGCATCCCTTCCCACAGCAGGGGATTGGAATGAGATGTTCTTTAAGGTCCCTTCAATCCCAAACCATTCCAGGATTCCATGAGGACACCATGAATGAGGAAATTCACACGTTTATCCTGTGCTAAGTAATTTTCTAATATTTATTTCCACTGGCTGAGGTATCTGCACAAGATCATTGCACCTCACATCTTGCAACACAAAGCTCCCTCACCACCCACAAGCCTCTCCATTTCCAGCCACCCTGAGCAGAGCCAGCTAAAAATGCACCAAAGTCCAAGAACTTCTATTTGGGTTGACTTCAAGCCTTGCTAAATTTTGAAAGGCCCTGGTTAATTGAATCCTCATCTACAGAACTCTTTCATATTGCAGCAGAATGGTTTGAAAAGAAGCAACTCCTGGCTGACTTTATAGCATGAATTCACTCTGTAACATTCCTGTGCTCGGCTCTCCGAGGATGGGAATTATGCTGGGCACAATTTCATTCCAAACCCCACCTCCTGCACTTCCAGCAGCTCCACAGATAGGACAAAAGGATGATCCACAATCCAGAACAATCAGTTTGCTGCTCCTGGGAAGAACCAGTTGTGTTCTTTAGGGCTGGCATGAAGGTGTTCAAAGGTGTGCTCACCAGGAGTGTCACACAATAAAACCCAGCTCCATGAGCGACCTTTCAAGGGAAAGGCTCTTTGCAGCTCCCCTCACGCTCTCAGCCTGATCCAAAGCCTATTAAAAGCACACTGCTCGCCTTGAATGATGCTCAGCATTTCTGGAAAGCCTCTCCAAGTGCCTCCAGCTGCCGCTGGAATCACCAGGAGCTGCAGGCATTCAGATGCTCAAACCCCTTCTGCAGGAATGTTTGTCTCTCCTGCTGTGACTCCCTTGCATTCTGCAGCTGCTCCTCCAACCTTCCAGCTCCAAGAAATCCCTCCCAGGGCAACATCCTGACTCTGGGAATCAACTGACTGCCCCTTTTTTTCAGCAGTTGCTCAATTTAGGATCATTCTTTGTTCCGAGAAGAGGAAAACCTCCTCTGTTCTTCCCCTCTTCTGTAACATGTGTGTGTTATTACAACACCTTCCCTATGTCATCATTATTTTATTTTATATGTATTATGAAATCCGGCATCATATTTAATGCAAATGTTTAGAAGCTCCTTTGGTTTATGGAAAATCCTCACTCCAGATGAGGGGGAAAAATCCACCAAGTGGCGCTTTTTTTTTCCAAAGACACATCTTCCATGACTCCCCTCTTTTCCACTTGCTATTACACTTGAGCTTGAATATAGATTAAGAATTAAAAGCGAAATGAACCCAGTAAAAAATTTACCTGCAGATAACAAGCTCAGACAAAAAGAGAGCTTCACTGGCTTTTTTTTGTTAGCCACGTCTTGCTCCTTTTTCAATTTTAAAAAGTGAAATCTCCTGGAATGGTTTTTACAGTCTTTATGTCTTCTTTAATGAGTCTCCTCAGTGATAAAAAGTACATTTAAAAACTATAGTTCCCTCAGTTAATTCAGATTTTCTCCTCATGCCACTAGCACAATCAGCTTTATAATCCAGGCACTACACCTTTTCTGGGGCCCATAATTAGGTCCCTAAGAGTTCCCCAAGATCTTAATTTCAGGTCCATCTTCTATAAAAGATTATTTGCAAGCGAGATGTTGGCTTTTCAAAGTAGAACTACTGCCAATCTGCTGTGTTTCAGTGAGTAAAGGAGCAAAAGGGCTCATATTTGAGCACTCAGTTGTGAGGCCAGATCATGGATGGCTGGAGCTGTGTCAGGGCAGGTTTAGGTTGGATTTAAGGAAAGGTCCCTTCCCCCAGAGGGTGCTGGGCACTGCCCAGGCTGCCCAGGGAATGGTCCCGGCCCCGAGGCTGCCAGAGCTCCAGGAGCGTTTGGACAGCGCTGCCAGGGATGCCCGGGGTGGGGTTGTTGGGGTGTCTGGGCAGGGCCAGGGGCTGGATTTGATGATTCCAGCTCAGGATATTCTTGGATTCACACTTTTATCCTGGTCTGGAGGTTACATGACTTTCACACCTCACATGGGGCTTGCAGTCAGACACCTTTGCACTGCTGGGCTGTGCAGGGAAGAGGTATTGAAAAGTTATTCTGTTATTGAGATGTTAAGTCTCCAAAGATGAAAAAGCTATTTTAGGAGATTATTTAAAGGAAGAATCCCTGGAGTAGAGCAGCACAGTCACATCAGAAACCAGAAGGGAAGGAATTCTGGCTAAAACCAGCTGCTGCCCTAATAATGAGACTCCCTCCAGTACAGGGAGTTGTAGCAAGACAGAGGACATAAAACTGCTCAGCATTGTCAGAGAGTTACCCAGAGAGCTGGAGAGTCAGCGTCCAAGGCCAGGCTGGATGGGATGTAGAGCACCTTGGGATAGTGGAAGCTGTCCCTGCCTGTGGCAGGGGGTGGAACAGGGTGGACCCTGTGATGTTCTTGAAGGTCCCTTCCACCCAAACCACTCTGGGATTCCATGAAGAGTCCAAGGGAACTCCAGGATAACTGAAGTCAGTGCCCGTCATCCCACAGCAAAGCGCTGCTGAGGACCAGGGCTGTGGCCAAGTTCAAAAGCAGAGATTGTCTTGGCCTCCCCTCAGATTATGGTTCACACTTTGGCAGCTCTGCTCAAGCCTGAGCAAATCACTGCCCTCCACAAGCAGGAGCTGAAAAGGAATTGAAATCCTGGGGGTGGGCCTTGGAGAGCTCCAAGACTACTGCTTGCCATTAGATGCTGAGCTCCTTAGAATAACAAATACTTTGTTTTTTCAGCTTTACAGGGACTTTTATCTCCTCTCAATGCTGGCACAGTCCCTTCACCATCTTTCTCATTAGAGCCCCTTTCTTCTGTCTTCACTCCTGACTTTCCTTACACTGTTTGCACTTCTTTATTCTTGTTCTCTATCCGTGTATCAAAACTGTTCTGCTGAAGAGCAAATGTCTGAGAGTGAAGGGTTTTGAGCATCAAAAAGCACATTCGATACCCAGAAAGTGCAGCACAAAGGATTAAAAGAACTGAGTGATGCAGTGGAGATTAGAGAGAGCAGAGAATGCTAAAGACACACAAAGAGTACAGGAAAGCTAAAATCACTTCAAACATTAATATCTTCCTTTGTCCCATATGCTACAAAAAGTGTTCTCTATCTTAAGCTTGGATCTTTTATTCTTTTTTATTTTATTTCAAGCACTTCTTGATATGATGATCATCCAAACTTTTAAAAAATTAATGTTGCTGTATGGATATGGGTTAAAATATATGTTTCAGGAATATAATAGCCTGTGAGGACTTCTGTTAAACCAACAGTTAGTGCCTGAAAAACACAATCGTGGAAGTTTTAGTGCTCAAGACCATTAGAGAAAGAAAAAGAAAAGGGTCAGATATAATCTTGGAAATGTGATGAGAGTATAGAGAAAAATGCTTTTCATTTTTTCTTCTTATTTTTTCGTCAAATAGTAGAGAAAAGAGCTTTTACAGCCTACAACCACCAGTGGATGCTGTGGCACAGAGAGGATATCTCATGGATATCTCTATCCATGAGATATTTCCTTAAGGAAAGGAAGGATGAAGGAAATGTATGGGGGTGGAGAAGGGGGGTCGGTTCTTGTTAGTTTGGGTTTCCTTGTTGTGATTTTATGTTTGTTTGTAATTTTTGTTTGTTTTTTTTTAACTTTCGCAATACAGTTGAAGATTTTTGTCACTTCCTGACAAGTTTCACTTAAGATATTGTCCAGCTGTTCCTGCTTGTGATCTGTCCATTCCATCTCCTGTGACCAGGAAGAACCTGATGAAAACTTCAACCTGAAAAACCCCACAGAAAACAAAAACCAAAGCAAAACCAAGTGAAGGGATAGGCAAAAAACGTAACTGAGGTTATACAGAATTTTGCTAAGGAACAACTTGAAATTAAAGAACTTCAAGAGAGTTCAACTGCAATTTCTACATTCATTAGAGTTTAAAGCAAAGCACATGAAAGGAGATGCTGGAGCAGACAGGTCTTTCCCAGAGAAGGACACTCTTTGCGGTGGGATCCAGCTCAGTACACAACATCAACATTTTCCTTGGAAACGTCTAAAGACATTGCACCTGGGATGAAGGATGAACAATAACTACCAAGAATGTAAACACAGAAAGATTTTTCTTTTCGTTGTTTACCTCAAATTTATCTTCTCTGCTTCTAAAAATACAGTGAGGCCATTCCCATTATTCCCTGCCATGGAGGACGGCAAGGAAAATGTAATGCTCCAAGCAGAACATGGGCTTCGATTGACTCGTCACTTCCCTTTGCTCAGAATAAAAGGGACACATTTGTTCTCACCTGAGGAATGGGAAGGTGCCAGTTCCCCGGCAACAGCAGCTTAAGGACTTTTCCCTCCTCAATCATGCAAATTCCTGGCAATTTGGGACAGCTGCAGTAGAAAGGTTCCACTCTGAGCTTGATCACTTGAAGAACAGAGTTTCCAGAGTCACATGAATTCAGTATTTGTTGCCCTGAACCCAGCAAGATTTAACTGAGAACCCAGTTCTACCTGTTGACTCCTTTTATTTTCACTGAATCATTAAGGTTTGAAAAGAGCTTCAAGATCACAGAGTCCAGCCTTCCACCAATACCACCATTCCCACTAAACAGCACTGTTCTTCTTTTAAATACCCTTTAAATAGCTTTTAAATAGCCTTTAAATAACAAAAACCCCTACTCTGGACAATGCTTTACCTGAGTTTATAGGACAGTAAAGTTCTGAGCTGTTTTAAATTCCTAGCCCATGACAGCACCTGTCTAATTGTCCCTTAGTTCCCCTCTGAATCCAAATAATCTGCTTTGGCGATGGAGTTTGAGATTGTTTAAGTGAGGTGAAAACCCTGCTAAGTTGCTTGCGTGTTTTATTAAAAAGCAAAACCCAGAGGTACAAAATGCCAGCCCAATGCCCAAAATTCTGAAGTTTCAAGACAGATATGAGAGCCTGAAAATTGTAGCTTGTAATTAGAACTAGCAGAGACTCTTTCATCCCATTAAACATCACCTCCATCCCATTTTTCCAGTATCATGTGATTATGTACTTCATCAAGGCAATTAGAGCGTATCTACGAGCAGTCCCCCATCTCCCGAGCACGGCTGCCAACTGGGGGTAGGGGGAAATCATATTTCCATCTCTTCCAAAGCTTTTTCCCTCCTTCTGTATTCCACAATATTTTAATTGAATCCCTGGGCACAAGTGGATATGATTTAGAAGGCAATTCAGGTCTTTAGGCCTACACAGATGTCACTTAAAATCATCTTTGAAGGATGATTTCAGAAACAACTAAAGCGCCATTAACGAGAGTAAATTGGAGGTGCAGGAGTAACAACCTCGATTATTTTGACAGCATTCAAGTCAAACAGCAGCTACAAGGAATGTCTGCCCATTAATGCTGATCAGCATTCAGCAGAAGAACTCATTAGAATATCAGTCAAGCTTTTTGAGATTTTTTTTTCAATGAAAAAGCCTCGATACAATGAGGAATTTGCGAGATGCAGATAAAACCAGGAATTTTCATAAAGTGCTGAACATGTAGGAAATGAAACTGATTCACAAGGTTAAATACGTCTGCTGAGATCTTTTCGCATGTGGCTCTGCTCTATTGAATTATTTGCAAGAGGTATTTGATGGTTCTTTCAAAACTGAATGGTGCAGCAAGCAGAATCTCGAAGTTAAGATGAAATCAAATATAAAACAAGATAAAATTCAGCTGCTGTCAGGTTCCTTTGCAAATTGAAACTTGATTTAGTGGCACGAAGAGGACAGAATTTTTCACAGAGTTTCGAGCAAATCGAGATCCAATTTGGCGCAGGTGAGTGTGGGAGGCAGCAGGGCTCAGTCCCTCCTACAAACCCCGCACTGGGGCAGCTCCTGACAGCTCAGAGAGGATTTAGGGTTTATCCTAAATCAACAGAAACCCTCTGCACCCCACTGCTGGGGCTGAACTGCTGCAGGCTCAGCTCCAGGACCAACACTTTCACCCAGCAGAGGCTCCACAAGGCGCTCACCATTCCAGAACACCAGGGACCTGTCTTCTCGCATCACCATTCCCTCCCAGCATCACCAGAGCCCCTGAGCCCTCCTACAGACCAGAGCAAAATCCCTTCTGATCATCTGTGCTTCTCAGTTGCGGGCACCACAGGGAAGGAAACGATACAGCAGCAAGAAGTGTGAGTTCTCACGGCAAAATAAATGGCCCTGAAGCAGCACAGCTGCTTTTCCTGCACGGAGCTGAACACAGCCCTGAATGCAATCAAAGCCCCCAGATCTGCAGTGCTTTGAGGGAGCCACACACACAAAATTATTTTCGGGCTTTTGGGATTCAAAGCAAACTCTCTTTAGCAAACACCCTTGTTTTTTTTTTTTTTTTTAGTAGATGCTTCCCATAGTCGTTTATGCCTGTGCCAGCTGGGTCAAGTGTTATTATCCCCGATTTCTGGGACTGCTTAAACAACTTACTGCATTCTCCTTAAACATGGGGAAAAGCCATATAGAATCTGCATAATTGTGGCATTTTGTGGCTGTGAACGTGCTCCTGAAACAACTTGGGAGTAGATAATGAAAGTTTCAGAGAATATACACAAGGAGGTAGTTTCAGGGAAGGCAGGAATTCAGAGGTAAAGGTAACCTAAGGCTTCATTGCTTATACAATTCTGATTCCTGCGTGCCGTGCCTTTCCAGATATTGTCATCGGGGTCATTAATCCCAAAAGAAAATAACCAAGATACTGCTTCCTGTGGCTACATTTCCTCTCATTACCTTTCAAAGGGGAATTGGCAGAGTTTTTAACCTCAGGGGAATTAGAATTGTTACCCAATCGCTTTGCGAGCGGCAGAGGAGAAGCACACGGGAATACAAAGCATCGCTCAGCCTCCAATTCAACAGCTACCAGGTCTACGGGTTAAAAACTGAAACTGAATTCTTAAAATAGGCCCCCAAAAGCCAAACAAAACCCCAGTCGAGCTACTCACCCTCAGCACGGCTGTTCCCAGCAGGAGAGCCCAAACCACCACCTCCATGGGAGCTGTAAATGGAGTCAATGAAATCCCCGAGGAACCCCATCCCACCACCCACCTTCTTTCCCAACTCCTAATGGGGCTATACTTCCTTTTCGCCCTTAATTGGCAGCTGCACCGAGGCTGTGGGGTGAAGCAGGGGTCTGTGCCCAGGGAGTTGGATAATGCTGCCTTTCCCTACAGAGATCCCAACCTGCACATGGTTACAAACCCCCCATGGCAATTACAGGGGCAGGGGCTTTCCTATTGCCATCGTTATCTGCTGGAGCCAGAAAGTTCAAGGACCCTTCCTCTCTCCACTTTCCACGTTGCCTCAGCGAGTTTTGTCTGTAAGAGAGCAAGCTGTGGAAGGCTTTGGAAGTTTCTTCCCTGCTTGGAACTAAAATCAGACAATCTCCTTTTTCATTTGTTAATGAAGTCTTGGGGCCATGCTGAGGCAGATTCCTTGAGCAGCGGGTGAGAGCTGGGAAGGGAGGTGATAGCACAGAGGGCTGGGCTGCAGGGAGCTGCTGGAAATGCTCAGAACTGGTTCCTTGAGCAGAGATGGGATAGTGGAGTGGCTGCTCACAGCACCTTGGACAGGGCTTGGAGCACCTTGGGACAGTGGGAGTCCCATGGCAGGGGTGGCACTGGATGGGCTTTAAGGTCCCTTCCAACCCAACCTATTCTGTGATTCTATGATTCTGTGATTCCAATAAACAATTTAACAGGTTTATGGAGGTACTGTTAGTTGTGTTGTTACACGTCTGTTTTTGAAACTGCTCTGCTTTCTGGAAAAGAACAGAAATGTCAGAGGATCAGGCGAGGAAAATGCCCATTGCCCACAGCCAGGATGCTTCACCTCTCTGTGGATTATTTCTGAGCTTGAGCCTGGAAGTCTGCACTGAAAATGAACATTGCTCCGTACAGTTTCTCAGGTAATCAGAGGAGACAAACTTTTCCCATTCCTTGCTTTTCCTTCAGCAAGAGCAGAGCATGTGTCTGCTTTTATCAGTCAGCTCAGCCCACGGAGACCCAGCGGGGCCCGAGGTGACACCTCTGGGGGAGGCTGGCACCAGCCTTGCCCTCCCCTTAACAACTTCCATTTCTTCTCCTATTGAGCTCTTCACTTTCAACACCTTCTCCTTCATCTGATCCTCATTCTTAGGCTTTCATACTCTAACTGTTGTGACAGATGAAAAAAACCCAGGAAAATCAGGTTTTTGGGCTCATCTAAGTGCACGTTCAAGTGTCAGCCTGTTTGCTGAGTGGTCCGTGTTGTTATTGAATCTCTGAATTGATTTTGGTCTGCAGCTGAGTTAAACTTCCAGGGAGTCAGGCAGAGACAGGCATGAAAATTTCTCTGGAAGGGAAAAAGAAAAGAATTCCCAGAGGGATGACTCAGGGGTGGAATGTTGAGACAGGGTCGGGGCTCACAGCTCACCCTGGGGCTCATCTCTGCAGCTGGAGCTTCCTGAGGTCAGGTCCTGTGATCACCCTCAGTCCCAACATCACCACGGGTCAGGATGGGAGTGACATGTCTAGTGCAACCCAAAAAAAGAGAGGAAAAAACCAACCAAACAAACATAAAACTATTTCTTCCCCTAAATCTTCACAAAATCTATCAAGAAACAATAAGAGCTTTGTCCACTAGAAAAGCTAGAGCAGCTTAACTCTCACTTAAGTAGTAAATTTCCTAAATACCTTAAAACAGAGAATGGCACCGAGATTGCCTGCAAATCAGCTGGCACTTTGTGGAATATGTGTTTTTCCAAGAGCTCGGGTTATTAATCTGCCAGGTAGTTAGCATCTTATCTCATTCTTATCTTCAAAACACTCTCCAGACCTGTCTGTAACACTGACTTCTCTAATCACCGAGGGTGAAATCCAGGCAGAGATAACAGCTGCCAAGTGCCACCTCACACCACAACTCAAGGTGAAAACAGCTTCCTCTGGCAAAGGAGAGATGGAGCAAGGACAAAAAAAGAGAAAGGGGTGAATGATACAGAGGTGGTGGATCCCTGGCAGTGTCCAAGGCCAGGTTGGATGGGAATTGGAGTGACCTGGGACAGTGGAAGGTGTCCCTGCCCATGGCAGGGGCTGGAATGGGATGAGCTTTAAAGTCTCTTCCACCCAAACAACTCTGTGATTTTATGGCCAGGGTTAATAACTCACAACTCCTGTGGCTTAGGCCAGTCAAGACCTCAATTAAGTTTTTAATTGCTACAAGTCCTTAGAAATCAGCCTTCATTCTAAATGTGCATTACAGTGGGGTTTCTCGGGTGCACTGCACTGAGGGAACACCTTGGCTGAGGCTCCCCAGCCCTGCCTGGCCCAAACTGCTCAGCAGAGCTGACGGTGACCGATCAACACCAAACACAAGAACCACAGAACATCTCCTAAGGACGCTGCTCCTGTGAGACTTTTCAGACTCAAAACAGCCTTTTCCCGGGAGTTTCTTAAACCAGATGTTCCAAGGCAAGCAAGAGTTACTGACTGTGGTTATAAAGTGCTGGGAGCTTTGAAGTACGCCCCTTTTCCCAACAAAATGAGAAGTTCTTTTGCACATGTTCTTAAAATACAGGGCAAAGATGAGGAAGGGGAATAGGGAGGTTTCTATCAGCAAGGCCTGGCTTTTAGTTGTTGCCTTTTTTCTCTCCCTCAACCTGGATGCCCAGAGGACCCTGAAAACCTGATGTTTTTCCCACCTGTGATGGAGAATATTCAAGGTCACATCTCTTCCACCACTAACAAAGCCTGTGTCTGAACTTGGTCCTCCTGTAACCTTTTGTTCCTGAGGATGTGTGGAGGACTCTCTCTCTTTGACCAGAGGTTCTCCTACAGCAGCATGAATGCTCAGAAAAATAGATGCAGGAAGGGTCCTCTGCCTTCAGAAAGGGCATTCACACAAGAGAATCTGTGTCTTTCTTTTTACTTCTTGTTGCCTCTAACGAGGTGAATAAGGGATAACGAAAGTTTTAAGTACCTGGAGATCAGCCTCTGATGTTCTCATTTTATTTTCACAATATTCTTTGACTTAAAAAAAAAAACAAAAAAAGAAGAAAAAAGGTGGATAAAAAGCTGGAAAACTTCAGTTCTTCATTTTCTGTGTATTAATGGGAGCACCACAGAAGATTTTATTTTTAAAAAAATACAAATTAACGTTCAAATCTTTCCTTTGTTGGGACAGATGAAATGACATTTTGTCAGTTACATATGCAAATCGGTGCAGTGAATTGTTTGAATTCTCGATCATCTGGAGAGTAAATGCTGCTGACATTGAACTTTCAATACTGTGTTATTAAAAACCCACACTTTAGGGTAGCAAAAAAAGAATTTTTTTTTCCACTTCGTGTACAAGCTGTGCTTTTGTTCCCAGCAGACAAGCTAATAGTGTGTGGGGGAAAAAAGGGAAAAAATAACATCTTGAGATTTTTTTTTTTCCCTCAGACCTAAGCAGAAAGAATAGGGCTGGCTTAGAAACTTGTGTATTAAATTCCGAGGTCTAAAGGCAAACATGCCTTTAACTTCACACTGAGCAGAACGTGCTCTTGCTGCTTTGGCATTTATCACACGTTTGACAGTGAAGGAACTGCTGAATCCCAATTAAGGATGGGAAGATTTCCCAGGGTCCAGGCATTCTGAGGATTTTTCACAAACTTGCTGCTTATTCAAACTTTATTAAGGATTTTAGGTAGGACTTTCCCTCTAAAATGGGTCACAGAACATCTGAAGGTGTAAAAACCTCTTGGTACCAGAACACCAAAGGTTAGAGCCAGCGCTCCTCTTTCCCTGAGCATTTCTGTTGCCCTCTAATCATAAACCTGTCATTCAACATGGAGATAGAGAAGCTGGAAAAACTGAAGCTAAAGGTCAGATTTAGCAGATGAAAGGTCTGCTAAAAAGGTGAAATTGGGGGAATTGGATTCCTTCTGGCAGGTCTGGATGTAGGTAAGGAGTAAACCGCTGGGAGTTTACTCAATCAAGGGAGTAACAGCAGCGTCCTTCTGGGAGTGCCCATCCCTGGAGGTGTCCAAGGAAGGGCTGGATGTGGCCCTCAGTGCTCCGAGCTGGGGACAAGGTGGGCATCGGGCACAGCTGGGACTCCATGGGCTGGGACGGCTTTTTCAACCTCAGTGATCCTGTGATCCTTTGAAATTCCAAAGGGGATGGTCTCAGCTTGGACTTGATGGTACTGTGGGGTTTTTCCAACCTCAGTGATCCTGTGATCCTTTGAAACTCCAAGAGTCCATTGCTGGAACAAGGCAATAGCAGATTTTGGGCTAAAGATGGTGACTTGGGTTTGTTTCACCTGACTTCATTCAATTACAAGTTTGGAGCTTAAATTCCTCGTGTGCTTCCTCCACAGAGTGAAAGTCTTTTGTTCTGGATGAAGACAGGAATAAACCATCCAGAGTGATTTGTTCCACCCTAGGATGATCTGATCTGTTCAATGTTCCAGTCTCTGTTGAATAGAGCAGGGTTTGGAGTGTAACTCCCCATCTGGAGAATTCAGCATTTTGCATCCTTCTACAAAGATTCTCCTGGTTCCTCTTTCATCTTCATTGGCATAAATCTTGATTAAACCCATTTAAATCCTTGACATAAAACCAGCTTCTAAAATTGAGTACAATTTTATAGTGAACAGATTTTTTTTTTCCAAAGGGAAAATACTTCAAAAGGCACCAAACCCAACACAAGAACGCTGAAAAACTTACACCTTGAGTATTTAACCATTTTACCTGGAAAGATATCCCTACACAACTCTTTCAGATAAAATTAAGAAAGGTTTTGAAAAAAAATGCTAATATTGATCAGAGCTGAAAATCAGAATTTCTGTTCAGCAGGGAATTACGAAATGCTAATTTTTTTTTAGCATTCCAGTACAAACTGCTGAAGCACCAGCATATTCCCACATATGCCACATTTTTTATTAAGAATTTAATTAACAGTTTTAATTATAAATACCAGTGTTTGGCTGGCTAAATGTGAAATAACTGGGATGATGAAAAATGATACCAATAAATAATTTTAAAACTCAATAAACCACTCTCCAAAGCTGCTCTGAGGAATGTTTAGATGAGCTCTGTAATCAGGACACTCTTTTCCAATGCTTTATAGGGATTGCTTTGCTACAGGGTTTTATATAATGTTTTCTATAGAATCCCAGAATGGTTTGGGTTAAATAGGACTTTAAAGCTCATCCAGTTCCACCCCCTGCCATGGGCAGGGACACCTTCCACTCAAAGCCCCATCCAGCCTGGGATCATACACTTCCAGCAAAATGAATAGCATATAGGATTGAGAAAATTCCAAGAAAACTGGACAAAAATAAACCTTTTAAAAGTCCAAATTCACTGAGAAATAATAAATATGTTTTTAAAGGCATTTAGACAGTGATAACAATAGGGAGAATCAGGAAGTGAGAGCTTGCCTAAGTCTATAAAACTGGACACAGACTGCCAGTGATGACACACAGGCTTAACCTGCAAATTTCTCTGCAGCATTCCATCATCTGATGTATTTCTAGAAGTATTTTTCCCAGGAATATTCTTCTTGCACCAGTTTCTCCATGCATAAAATTCCCTTCCCGCTGACGCATTCATTCGGCTCCAGCAAATGGAGGAAGAGCGTTTGCTGCTGCTCTCAGCATCACACTTCCCTCTCACTTCCCAGGCTTTAGCTCCTGGCCTGACCTGACTGCTAATATATTTTCACACTATTCACATTCTCACTTTTCTCAATGAAACGTGACCTACTTGCTTCCACTTGTGTGTTCCAGCTCACCCTTCCAAGGCTTGTTGCGCTTCGGAGCTGTCAGTCACATGTGGAGTGGGAGAGGGAATTTTGGAGCAAAGCCTCCACCTGCAGTTACCAGTGGTGAGACTTAAAGTGCTTACGGAGACATGAGAAGGGTTTGATCACAGCCTTTCCTCTGGGCCCAATTCCACTACCTGCATTCACAGATAATTCCTCTGAAAGGAGCTCCTGTGAGCTCAGATTGGATCTTTTATTACTGATATTATGGGGATGGATGTAACTGGATCTTTGAGGTAATGCAGGAGGGTAAAAGACAGTAACTTTCTCTAGGCAGGTACCTTCCAGGATGGGAAAAAAACCACTGTTTGACCTTTACTTCCATTGGCTAGACCTGGATGGAGACCAGAGGGAGGAGGGAGGAAGGAAGTTTAAGGGATGTCCAGTGTTGCCAACTCCTTGAATGCAGGATTCTCTGAAATCGGCTTAAAACTGAAAGAGAGTAGGGTTAGATGAGATATTAGGGAAAAAATCCTTCCCTGGGAGGGTGGGCAGGCCCTGGCCCAGGGTACCCAAAGCAGCTGGGGCTGCCCCTGGATACCTGGCAGTGCCCAAGGCCAGGCTGGACACTGGGGCTGGGAGCAGCCTGGGACAGTGGGAGGTGTCCCTGCCCATGGCAGGGGTGGCACTGGGTGGGCTTTGAGGTCCCTTCCAACCCAAACCAGTCTGGGATTCTATGAAATCATGAGAAGCATTTCAAACCAACACAAGCTGATTTCAGCCTTGCAGTCCTGTGCAGTTCAAGTTCATTTGCTTTAGACACTGAAGTTGTTGTTCATGGGCTAAGATTAAAAACCCACTAGTTTTAAACAGCCCCAAGTTGTTCTCTGTGTTATCTCCAGCATATGGAGCAGGAGCTCTCCAGCCACACAAAAAGAGTGAGGAAAAGAGTGGCAGTGAGAAATAGTGAGTGAGAGTTAGTCCATCCTGCAGGGTCATTCTCTCCAGTTATTATCTTTAATTATGCCAGGAGAGCAATTCCACTGAGCTCTGCTCCTGTTGGAGCTGGGTGATCCACGCTGCCACATGGCACTGCTGGGGTGCTTCCAACTCAAAGCAAAACCCTGGCTCTCCCCAAAAGGAGCTCCATCCATGGAAACTCTGTCTGTGCTGGTCCTGAGACCACAGGAGATAAGAATTCCAACTGCAGAGGAGCCAGAAGCCTGCAGAGCTTTAATATAGTTTAGAGGAGCTTTAATAAAAATGTGTCTGGATAAAATAATTGAACTTTGATGAAGAAAAAGATCTTTAACTCACTTAATGTGCACTGATCTCTACTCTCTGGTAGAGAATAGGTACTTTAAATGTCCTGTAAATGTCCTGTGAAGACTCTCTTCTCCACAGTGACAAACAAAAGCAGGATGCAATTAACTCTGCTTAGAAAAGGCCTTGAAGACCCTTACTGATAAAATGAAAGTCCTGGCTTTGAAAGCTCCAGAAACCTGAAATTCTTCAGAACTAAATTTACTGGCATTGCTTGGAGAAAATGATGGAAAGTTACTCTTACCTCTCTTTCAAAAGTGGATTTGTTTTGCTCATGTAAATGAATCCCTTGTGCCCAGTTTCTTGGAAAACTACCTGCTTCCCAAAATAGTTGTTTGCTTTCTTTTCTACAGTGAATAAATAACATGCATCATCAAAGAAAATTGCCTTTTCAATTGAATTAGCACCAGCAAAATGAGGCACTGTAATGATGAATTCCATTAAAACAAAGACTGCTGACGTACAAGGTCAATGAAAAGTTTCCACAGCAAAAGTCAGCTCCTTTCTGGGATATGAGAAGCATATCCTCTTTTATTGTCACTCTTACAGCCACTTGTACCCACCCAGAGGAATAGACTTGTCTCAAAAAATAATCCCTGTGGCTTGGAATTTAAAATTCGTCTGAAATTAAAACCTAATGTGTCCATAGAGTGTTCAATTTCTGGTTAATATTTCAGAGAAATGCTGTTAAAACACTGCTGTGGTAACAAAATAATGCAGGTTCTGGGAAGAAGATTTGTTTCTTATTAGCTGGATCAGAAATTAATGAAATAAGCAATAATTTCCAGTTCTTTTCACCACTGCTCAATTTGAATGGAATTTATCAAAGCCAGGTGCAATATTCTCTGGCTCCTGCTCATGTTTATCCACAGGAAAGACATGAGACTGCAGCACAGCAGGGTAACAGAAAACTCTCTCCAAAGGCAATCCGTAACTTTGGAAGTTTGTGAAGCCTGGAAATGATGTTTGCCATAAATCTCCAGGATCTCTCAGGAGCCAGCAGCACACAAGGTATGTTATGGGAAGTCATTTCGGAAATGTATCTTCATTGATTAGGAGTTTTAAAGAACATGGGAATTCATTACACAAGTAACTCTGAACCTTTAGTAGATAAATCTTCTCAGGACTGAAAATTTATATCAAGGAATCCAAGAAACCTGGAGGTGATTAAAGATTGACTAGAAACAATGTAAGGAGCCTTTCTTGAAAATAATTTCGTTCTGCTACATATCATTTGTAGCAGAATGGAGAAGGTGGATTACGGGAAATCCTGCCCTGAGAAGTCACCCTGCTCTGCACACTCCTCTGATCAGAGAGAATACAGATCAAGCAGCACAATTAGTTCTCTTGTGAGCACCTGAACTCCTTTGATTCAGCTGATGGTGGAATCCTCCTTGGATTCCTGGTGGATCAATAGTTCCAGGCATGCCCAGTTTGATTCAGCATCAAACAGCTTCATGCCCTGGGTACCAGAGAAGGGTTCAAAAAGGGTCAACACACAGGGCTGGCACTGAAGTTTATAAATATGTAAAGCAACAACAAAGCAGTGTGCAGTTCTGAAGCTTCAATATAAAATTATTTATATTTACTCAGTCACTGGCAGGGGTTTGTTTCAAAGCTTTGCTAGTAAAAAAGAGGGCAGGTTGTACTTCACCAGTTTGGTATCAACATTTTTAAAACACAGTAGACAACTAAAAGTTCAAGTGAGAAAAAACCATGTCCACTACCCCTTTAGGAGCCAGACTCTGCCTCCACCATGAAGCCATTTCCTGCCGTCCGAGATCTTCAGTGTTACAACCCACAGGAGCTCAGGACAGAAGGCTTAACCCCTTTTTTGTGTCATTCATGATCAGAAATTTTCAGGATGATTGACAAAGGTAGCCCAGCATCCCAAGTCCCTTTGGACAACCGCAGAATCATTAAGGCTCAAAAAGAATCCCCCCAAATCATCAAGTCCAACCTTTGACCAAACTCCCCCATGGCCACCAAACCATATCATGAAGTGCCACATCCACCTGGGTTTGTTAACATTTCCAAGAAGGGCGATTCCATCGCTTCCCTGGACAGCCTGTTCCAATGCTTAACCACACTTCTAGTGATGCCTTTTCCTGGTCTTAAGAGTCAAACACAGTTAGAAGGGAAAAAGGGATTTTCCCTTGGGATTTATTTTAAGGACCCTCAGGTGCACCACGCCCAGGTCGAATGCACCTCCCTGCACCCCGCAGTGCACACCCACCAAAGATCTGGGATCCCATTAGAGGTGTCACTAATTAGCACATCTATCAAAGATTCCCCAAGGAGAGGCTGGAGGGAGCCCCCTCCCCAAGGAACCTTCCCCTGGCTGGTTCTGTCTCAGCTTCCAAAATGTGTTCTGGAGAGGCCCTTGGGCTCTGGGCACACTGATCCCTCACTGCGAAGCTGCTGAGATGTTCAGTCTCCCAGCCTGACAAACAAGTCCCAGAATGTGGGCAAAGAGCACCAAGAATGCAGAAATTGTAAAAAGGTATGACAGGGGTATAAAAGAAATGGCAAAAACCATCCTGGCATAACTAATGAAGATTTTTTACCTGATTCCCAATGTAAACCTCCCATGGTGAAACCTGAGGCTGTTTCCCCCTGTCCTGTCACTTGTTACAGGGGAGAAGAGCCCAATCCCCACCTGTCCACAACCTTCTTCAGGGATAAAGTGCTCTCTGAGCCTCCTTTTCTCCAGAGTCCTCATGTGAAAGTCTTTTGTTCAAATGTCCTTGGGCTGATGAGGATTTAATTCATTCCATTTCCATTCTTGCATGGTTTTCAGACTGGAGCTGTCAGAGTTTAACTAGCTTGGAATGAAGCGTTGAGGTTTGCCTGCTCCCACCCATGTATATACAGATATATATCTGAATTTTTCTGTCATCAGTCAATTTATAGATATTATTAGGTTTAGTTTCCCTCTGTAGGAAGAAAAATGACATAAACAAGTGGCTTGTATTGCATTTACTTGATCAGACAGCTCTCAGCAGCAAGCATCCAAATTTGCAGAAGTCATATTCTCTGTGGTATTTATTTTATCTGTTTGCATTCAATTAATGGGAGCTTAAGATTTCCTGACTCTTTGGACAGAACTGAGTAAATCCTGGTCCTGAAAGTCCATTTCAGTCAAGCCCCAGAAAAACATAAATCAGAAGTCAATAGCATCATGCTGCACTTTTTCAAACCCCTCTGAATTCCCAGTCTGAGCACTCAGGTTCCTGTCTCGAGTGCTGTATTTTTAACTCTCCCTCCTCTTACCTCACATATTGACACTGCTCATTTCACCACTTACTAATTAAATCAAATTAGATGAAGGCTTGATATATGATCTACTTGCAGATTAGCAAGAAAATAAGGCTCCAGCTATGACAAGAATTTGCAAGACAATTTTCAGCCTCTACTTAAGCCCACCTGAGTCAATCACCTTACTCATATGCTTAAAATGAGGTGCAGATCCTGCCTCTGCAGAGTTATGCCTTGGATTTGCACACAGCTTCCATCACAATGCTCAGTAAATTAGCAGCAGAACATGCCAATATAAATACAGACGGAAGCATATTTCTTTTTTCAGAAATAAATATCATCTTGCCTCTTGTCCTTTGTTGTTATGATAAGTGAAAGGAATGTTTTAATAATTTACTGTTTGATTAGTGAACTTCGGTTTTTTCTCACTTGAAATACGGCATCAATTTATAGTCACTGTTACTCTCTCTCGTTTTGCTGAGAAGTTTGCATCACATGCTGAGAAATAAATACTGGGTGCTGTTAATCCATCCAGCAGCAGATGCCTGATAGAGACTCACTCAGTAAATCAAAACATGAACAAAAGCAACTTTGAGCACTGCCAAAGACGCGATGAGGTAGATATTTCATTTTTCTTATAGAAACTGGAGACTTCAGGCCAAATTTCAAACTTGCTTAAGTCTCTCTTGCTTAAGTCCTGAGCCCGCAGGAAATTCCTGTCTGGCTCCTGTGTCTTTGCACTCCTTGTAAAATTCCCATTCACTGGTTTTCCAGTTCAGAGAACCACAGAAAGATGGAATGGTTTGTGTTGAAATTGACCTTGAAGTTCCTCCAGTTCCACCCCTGTCCTGCCATGGGCAGGGAGTCCTTTTACTAGATCAGAGCTCCATCTGACCTGGTCTTGAAAATTACCAGCTCTTGAGAATTACGATGCAAATCCCAGTCACTTCAGCATTTTCCTGCCTACTGAAGTATTAGTGCTCAGTGTGTGACATCCAAGGACGTTTTCAGCCCTCACACATTCCAAAGCCCTTCCCCCAGAGGGTGCTGGGCCCTGCCCAGGCTCCCCAGGGAATGGTCCCGGCCCCGAGGCTGCCAGAGCTCCAGGAGCGTTTGGACAGCGCTGCCAGGGATGCCCAGGGTGGGGTTGTTGGGGGTCTGGGCAGGGACAGGGGCTGGGCTGGATGATCCCTGTGGGTCCCTTCCAGCTCAGGGGATTTTATGATTATATTTGAACTGGACAGAACACTCAGAACAGCCCCTGGCAGCTCCCTGAGACACTGATAGCCCAGCACAGACAGATTTTCCCATTTTTTACAGCTCCAGTTATATGGGAAACAATTACCCTTCACCATTTATTTCCTAATAAAATGAAACTTTATCTTTTTATTATCTCTTCCTCTGCCCAGTCTTTACTCCAGATTGTGCTGGTTCCCATTTATTACCAATACCTTCTTTCACTCGCCACCCCAAAGAGAGACAAGGATTTGTGGCACACTCATCACACCAAATAAAAGTAGCACCCGAGCTTATCTTTGTTTACTCATTAAAAACAGACGGCGAGCTGACTGCAGCTGAGATTTGCTGTTGGTGTAAGAGTGGTGGCAAAAAGAAGAGAGAGACAAGAAGAGGATTTGCTGCACGTGCCAGGGATATCACCCATGTGAATCAGGGCTGGCTGCGACGGCACCTGAGGAAATTGTGTAGCACAGCCTTTGATCCGTTGATTTCAGAGCTTTCCTTCCCTTCAAGGATTCCCACAGAAAGCAAAACAAAACTCTCAAATTTGCCAAAGGCCGTTTTCTTTTATTATTCATAAGTGGTAGATATTACCGACGACGGCTCCATAAACTGGGGGAAGGAAAAAAAAGAAAGTTTTCTCAGTCCCATCTGTGTAGTAACATTTTACGAGAGATATATTACACACATTTATCCGGGAGTGAGAAAACAGCGACATAACTTTAAAATCCACTTATCGGGGGGAGGGGGGGGAAACAGGCATAATAAGCTGCATTTGGGAGGGAGGGAAAAGAGGAGGTTGGGAGGAAATGTGGATAAACATCCCTGTCCAGGGATCCTCGCTGTGCACACGCTCCGTCTTAATTCAAGTCATCTCGCACGGCTCCATCCCGTCAGTCCACGAGGGCCGAGGAATGTGTATCCTGCTCTCCTCGCTTTATATCCAGAACAAATCTATTTCACACAGCTAAATGGTGCTGCTGGTCTGGGAATATTTGTTAAATGGCTATAATGTGATACAGTTAAGTTATTTACTACTTGTGACTGGGGAGAAAATTGAGGTTTATGAAATGCTACATTCCTGGAGCAAAAAAAAGTGCACTTATGAAAATAAATTGTTCAGGTCTCCTTTGGCATTCTGTGTTTTTCACAGGGTAAAAACAATGAATTAATATGCTTTTAATGTCATCTGCATGGGTAGGAATGCAAAGTTATTCACATGGGAGGGGCTACACAAGCAGATAACTACACTAAGTAGAACCCATCATTATTGTACACTGATGTTTTTCAGAAGTGCCAGAAGACTAGTGTTGGTGGAGCTTAAAACAAAATTAAAACAAAATCAGCTCTGCTGATCAAATCTTTATCAAAAATTCTCTTTGGCTTCACCACTTTTGTGCTTGAAATTTCACTGGAATATACGAGTATAAATAAAAGCCAGAGTTGAAATCCCTCAAGCCATGAGGGTGTTACACGGCCTGGTTTTAATTCATAAGATCCCACAGAATCTCAGAATGGTTTGGGTGGGAAGGGACCTTAAAGCCCACCCATTCCCACCCCTGCCATGGGCAGGGACACCTCCCACTGTCCCAGGCTGCTCCCAGCCCCAGTGTCCAGCCTGGCCTTGGGCACTGCCAGGGAGGCAGGGGCAGCCGCAGTCTGATCAACATTCAAGTCCAGCAATATTATTCAGGCCTGATCTACACTCAGTGCTTTAGTGCCATTGTTATGCCAGCAGCAGCAGCAGGGATCAATGCAGCAGCAGCACCTTAGGCCTTTCCATACCTATTTTTTCATTTTCTAATGACTTCTCATATAGTCTGTTTCAATTCACCAATTCAGAATGGGCCGTAGCAGGTTAAACACTCATCTTACAAAATGGTTTAATCTCCAGAGTGATTATTGTTGTCTCCAGCAATGCTGCCACAGTTACATGGCTTAACCCAGCCAACTGTTCAGTTGGTTTTATGCAAATGTCAAAAAAAAGAAAAAAAAATCAAAAATCACACTTAATCCTACGGCTGTCATGCCATGTTGGAAAACAGTGAGCTTTTGTCTTCTTTTTTAATGAAAGCTTTAATAATACTGAATATTTTATCTTCTTAATTTACTAATTCATGCTTCATCCAGATATTATTTCATCCTGAATGAAAACGGGGGCATGTCATCAAATGCAATGGCATCTCCTCATTTGTTCCATTCAGGGCAGTATTCCTCCTGCTCCCAGCAGCTGCAATGGCCACACGAGTGTTGCGAGACCTCAGCGAGATCCCAAAGGCCACTTTGGTGTGGATTTTTGGAGGTGCCAGGGTGGGAAAGCTGAAGTTATTTACTGTGTTCTAAGCAAGCAGAGGTTTATTAAAAGCTCAGCTGCCCCCCAGGGCTGAGGTCAGACACGAGTGTGAGAGCCCCCAAAGGCAGGTGGGCAAGGAGGAGTCACAGCTTCCACCTTCTGAGGCGAAAATCGATACAGAGCATGGACTGTGATGCTGTTGAGGAGAAAGAGAGCTAAGCAAGCTTTAATAGGAGTTCCTGGGATTTTTGATAAAGATCTCCCAGGCTGGCTTGCTCTTGTGAAGCCTCACGTGATGGCCTCACACCAGCTCGCCAAAGCAGGGGAGCAAAGGCAGCGGCGGGGGGAACAAAGCAGGTCAAGTGTCCTGCCTTCACTAAAACCAGCCCTTTAATGGGAGACAACCTCAGCAAAACTTGTTTTCTTCACTGACACTGCCAACAGCAGTGTGGAAAGGCTTCCAGAGCCAGGGGGAGAAAGATGAAGGGTCATTTCAAGTCTTCTCTGCGGGAAGTGCCAAAAGGGTGATTGAATCGAGGAACTGGCTGAGTTGTGATGAAAAAGAGAGCTTTTCATGAGGAATGTTTGCTGTTGGTTCCCTGAAAAAAAAGCTGTGCAACCCTCATTCTGCCCTGAAAGTCACTGATAGAAAAACTCAGGTTTGTGTCACCAATACCCACAGCCAAACCCCTCCCCCCCCTCCCCCC
>VXAC01001781.1:936583-1038072 GCA_013399225.1 Rhipidura dahli
TTTTAAGGGATATTGCAACATAAAGAGCAACTTGCTGAGGTTTTTTTTTCCTCAACACTGACCACAAGTAAGCACTATAAATGATCCATTTCTTATATTCAGGAGTAATCTACAAGTGAGCTGATCTTGAAGGCTTCTTACAGCAAGAACCTTTTTGCAAAAAGGATAAAAGAAGATCTTTGCCTCCAGCTTCACCAGTTCACCCCATCTCACAGCTGCGCTGTCCTACACCTCAGACACCTGGGGGCCCAAGGGGTATAGAGGTAAAAGCATTTTTCCCCTACAGCTGTGGGTGCACAGCTGTTCTGATGCACCCCAGAGTAGTTTAAATCACTGTCAAAAACAGGGAGTTGTGTTTGACCAAACCCAATCCTAGAAATGCAGGAGCTTGGCCATGAGGCCTTAGAGCAAACCTCCCAAAAGCAGGGGATTTTTGGAGAAGGGAGGCTCCCTCTGTGAGGGAGACAGCTGAAGGAACTCAGATTAACTGTGTGGTGACAAGTAAATCACTGGAGCTAAGTTTTGAAAGACAGCCTCTGAGTATGTACCCTGTATTTTACATGTTCCCAGCTTTGTGTCTGAGGTCGTATTTCAGAAGAACAGAGCAGCTGAAGCACACTAAAATTATTCCCACAGCCCTGGGAAATGCTAAGTACTTTGAAAAAAAAATCATTCCAGAGACCTTCCAAGCTAGCAGTTGGAATCAGAGTATGGTTTTGGCATCAGTGTCAGAATCCTGTGCCTCAGTTTCTGAACCCACTGCACCTTTCCCCAGCAGGGTCAGCATTTGTGCTCCCCCAAACTACTGCCAAGCAGGAAGAAAGGTGATGAAAACCAAACAGTTTTGCACTTGGGCTTCGATTACAACCTCCACAAGGTCTGAAGGCAGAGATTAGAGTAAGTAGCTGTTAATTTTATGGGCTCTGTCCCTCACGTTCACAGAAGGAAGCAGAAGCCCAGCGTGAAATACGGCGCAGGCTCAGGGTGCTGTGTGTATAGTGCTGACAGTAATGCTGACAGAGACGAGTCCTGAAACTCTGCAGGCTCCCAGGGCTTCTCTGAAGCATTAAATTATTTTAATTTAAGTAATATATAATGTACCACCAGGAGTTTATCGTGGTGAGAACGCCAGTAACTCCACATCTTTGTTTCAGCAAGGGCGGTGGTTTAAGTCAAACATAACCAGTAATTTGCTTGGGCTGTTTTTATGTGAGAGAACATTGTCAAACCTTACTTAATACTGACTGACTGAAGAGCATTAGCAGCTGACAGCTGAGGTGCAGGGCTATTAGAATTTGGGTATTTCTAAACTGCAACAGCTCAGAGGTTTATTATAAAACACTGAGACAAGTTAGAAATTAAGTAGGAGATTGATAGGTTTGTTTTGTTTTGTTGTTCTTTTTTTTTTTTTTTTTTTTTTTTTTAACTTAGCACTTTATTAAGCAAAAAGAAATAAAAAAAAGAAAGCCAAGGTTCTGGAAAGGTATGGCTTTCTCCTGAATTATTCTCGAATTTACTGCTAGTTTTAGCCTGCTGATGGTATTTTCGTAGGTTAATTTTTCAGCTGTCAAACTCTGCTCAGCCCCGGGGGCTGGTGGCACTGGGCAGCTCCCAGAGGGTGGGCACCGGGCTGGGAAGTGGCACAGACCCCCTGTGTCCCAGCAGCTCTGGCACAGAAAGACAGAATCCTTGAATCACAGGCTCTGTGTCACTAGAGGGTGTCACAGCCATGGGAAGCAGCACAGGTTCTTACAAACGAGGCTCAAACCAAACTCAGGGAATAGCTGAAATAGTTTTTTCCTTGCCAAACACACACCCTTCAGAGGGAGCCGTGGTGATTTCTCCCTGTTCTGTATCCCTCTGCTGAGGCTCCAGTCACAAATTGCACCTTTCCCTGTTCTACCAGGCAGCACCAGGCACTGAAAGCTGCTGTTGATAATCCTATTAAGGGCTTCTGTGTTTATTACCTGTAATTAAATGTTGCCATTTGCAGTGCAAGGTGTACGAGACAATAAAAGAGTTAGAAAGTGCTTAAATCCTCTCTTAAACCTCCATCCTCTGACAAAAGGGAAAGCATTTGGGTTTTCCTCCTGTATATATTTCAGCCTCGTGAACATAAGACTCATAAATGGATTTAACAAAGCCTAACATCAAACCAGGTAGCAAAGCCCTGAGCTCCTGGCCAGACAGCGATTGAAGATGATTTTCTTTCTTGCTTCCTTTGACTTCACAGGGGACATCAAGATGGATCCAAACAACACAGGCAGGCACCACATCTATCAGAGAGCTCTCAATATTCATGAGCGTTTGCTTCCCCCGTTCCAGTTTGTGGGTTGCTTATTAGCTTTGCTGACACAAACACCGTGGTGGAGGGGGGCTGTTTTTTGCTGTTTTGTTAAGTGAATAGCCTGGGTGGAAAAACAACACTATAATTAAAACAAAACAGGACATGTATGTGTTGTAAACAAAAGGACTGGTGATCTTCTTCACACCAATCTTCACTGAGCTGCCATCTGTTCTTTATAACGAGCTTATATTTCTTGAGTGCTCGCCGTCGTTTTAATTTCTGGTTAAGTCTGAACAAAAGGAAGGGAAATTAATTTCTGCACACTCATGAAGTTGTTTACCCATGAAACAAATATTCTTCTAACCCCATTCTGCCTGCCACAGCTACCCCGAGGTTCATAAAAACACAGAAGGTTTGGGTTGGAAGGGACATTAAAGATCATCCAAGGACACCTCCCACTGCCCCAGGCTGCTCCCAGCCCCAATGTCCAACCTGGTCTTGGACACTGCCAGGGATCCAGGGGCAGCCACAGCTGCTCTGGGCACCCTGTGCCAGGGCCTCATCACCCTCATAGGGAACAATCTCCTCCTAATATCCACTCAAAACCTGCTCTTTTTTCAATAGACTCGTTCAGTTTAATTAGGAACAGTTACTGCCAAAGGTACCTTTAAAGTGATCTTCAAGGAATTCTCATTTAATTATGCTGTTATTAGTAAATTCCAGAATTGCAGCCAAGCCTACTGTGTTCTGCTTGTAACGATGAGTGTCAGTGCAAGGATGGGGAAGAGGATGAGAAACATTTTGGTCTCTGCTTGGTGAAGGGCATGTCCTGGTTTCCCTGGAAAGCCCCAGTTTCAAACCACCTGTAGAGCTGCTCCCACTGAAAATCTTGGAGTAAAAGGAAGGTGCCATTTGTGCTCCTGCTTGAACCTCACCAAAAGAGCGATACCCGTGAAAAAAAGAACACATGAACGTTGTACAGCAAACACATCAACAGCAAAAATCACGCTGCAAGTGCTGTTTGTCTCGTCACACCGAATTTAATTACAGCAAGGATTTAATTAGAATGTTTCTGTTATTCTACTATCTGTTTTTTCCACCTTTTTTTTTTCCTTTTTCCACTTGACTGATCGTTTTGTTGTCGCACTGATGTTCTCTTTATACTCTGAACCTCAAACAGCTCCGTGCCCTGGGGATGACAAATACTTTTAGGCTTGATTACTTGTAATGATGGATGCCTGCATTGCAGGCAGGGGTGGGAGAGTGATCTCTCCCCGTGCCCATCCTCCTGCTCTGCCAGCCAGGTTTCTCTGAGGCAGCTGCCTGGCACCCTCACCTGCCCGATCTGTGAGCACTGAGATGTTATTAATTAATGACTTGTTTCCTGATAGTGACTTGCACCATACATTTTGCTCACCACGGAGAGCTGGCAGGAGAGGAATAACTCTCATTTCAGGAGAGACCCCAGTGCCGTCTGTTTTTCCCAGTGCCAGCATTCCTTGGGAGGTTACAAAAGTGGAGGACCAAGTATTTTCTCCTCCACTTTTCTCTAAATCATTGTCAAGGAAGAAATGATAAGTTTTGAAACACTCTGCCGCCTCCTTTCCCTCCTAGGTGACACACAGAGAGGTTGCACCTACTTTTCCACAACATGATCTTAGGCATTTTTCTCCTGTTGTCTGACAAAATCCATATGTTCCCGGCTCAGACCATCTGTCACTCGCAATCCTTTTGCACAAAATTTTTGATGCATTTCTCTCCTGATTGATTTCTTTCTATAATTGCACAGGGGGGCATTTGACAGAAGGAATTTTCATCCCTCACCACCCCAGAGCAATCTACAGGCACAGGTGTCCTCTGTGACCAAAAGCTCCAGGAATAAAGAGCTTTCAGCTTCCCAGCAGAGCAGAGTTGGGTTTTGCTAAGGTAGCTGTTTTTTGGGGTTTGTTTTTTTTTTTTTTTCTCCAAGAAATCAAAATACCCCTGGAAAACCAGCACAGTAGAGAAAGAGTTGTTTACTCTTCCAGGATTAGTAGCTCCCTATCAAAGCCAAGTCCCAGAGAATTCAGCAGATCTGGTTACAATCCTAACCACCTTTGTAGCATTTGAAAGGACCTAATTCCAGTGACCTAATAATATATATATAATTTATAAATTATTTTTTCATTGTTGGCTGTAGAAATGGAAAATCAGAGTGTGTTTCAAACAGGAAACAAATAAGGTTTATTTTGCTTTCTATGGCTGTTTGCAAATAGCTTTGCCACATTCCCTGTGTTTTTCAGTTCTCCTTTGAAGCAGTCACTCATGGAATTGAACTTTTTTTTTGATTTGCCAAATACTATTTTTACCACCACAATTTCTCTGCAAATTTCAAAAATCTAATTTGGAATGAAAACATTTTAAAGTCCTTCCATCACAGTTTTATCATAAGAAACACATTCATATGAACAGCCAAGGGTGTCCATTCCCTTCTGGAGGCTACCAGTGAAGCTAAACCTTGCCAAAAATGCTACAGAAATATACTGGGAGTGGTTTGGGGAGTGACCCTGAATATTAAGACAAAACAGAACTCTGTTGCCAGTCCCAAGAGATCACCACAGAGCCTGAGCCCTAGAAAAAATTCCCTTTTCAATCAGGAGCACTTGCAAAAGAGGAAATTAAACTCATCTCACAATCCCAATCCAAACTTTTCCTGAGACAGGGCTCAATGGGTCTCTTCAGCTCCATTACAAAGAGCAAGGGTGGGAAGGCAGAGCTGGAAATGGGTCTGAACTGGAAGCCATGACCATGGGCAGGGTGGTGTTTCCTTGCAACCCCACCTCCAGTTTCAACATGCACCAGTTGTGCAAACCCAGGTGATGGAGAGCTTGATTGCAGCTCTCCAGAGCAATTGCCTGAGCCTCCACAGGGGGTTTTGCTCTGATTTCCTGCAGTTGCTGTGTAAAAGGTGCTTCAGTGCCAGGAACGTCTGAAAAGCCTGGGCTGGTGCTGTGCTCTCCAGTTCTGACAGGTTCCTGCTCACCCTCCTCGAATAAACAGTGTCCAGTATCAGGAATTCCTGTGCAAAGGCTTGGTCTTTGGCTTTTTAGTGGAAAACTAAAAACTAGCCAATCAATCAATCAATCAATCAATCAATCTCTTCTGCATTCTGCTTCACACCATTCAACACTCAGAGCCACACTAAGAGATAAAGGCATTTTAAGGAAATCCTTAGCACTGCATTTGTTTTTTTGAGCTGTCGCTTTCTCAATGTGTCTCAAACTAAAATTCACATTTGGGGTCTCTCTGGGGAGCTTCAGTATTCACCATTGCTGAGTACACAGTGTAGGGAAGGTAAGAGCAACACTTTGTTCCGTGTTTCTCCTTTTAGAACTTTTAAACAGTGGGAGTTTGTTTCTATTTTTTGGCATTTCTTGAAGGTTTGCTCCTGTACAACTCTGGGGGAGCTCGGTGCCTGGCACTGGGTCAAGCAGCAGGGAAGAGACACGTGGACTGAAGGTTTAAAATCAGAACTTGGTGCTTTCCTCTCACCCAGGTTCGTTTTCCTGCCATGCATTTCCAGTTGCTCACAGCATTTAACATGCACAACCTGCAGAGTTTGTTGAGAACACCAGGGCAGAACCAGAGCCCTGGCTGGCTGCAATTCCTTGTCCAGCATTAATTCAGCTTTTTTTCTTTTTTAAATGTTTGATTTTGCTGTTAATAAATGTGCTCAGCTTCTTTTTCAAGGGGAATTATGTTCAGGTATTTGGGTTTAATGTGGGCTTGCCCTTGATGTTGGCCATGTTCATGGAATCACAGAAGATTTGGGTTGGGAGGGACCTTAAAACTCATCATTCCCCCCCCTGCCATGGGCAGGGACACCTTCCACGACCCCAGGGTGCCCCAAGCCCTGTCCAACCTGGCCTTGGACACTTCTAGGGATGGAAGCTTCCACTGCTCTTAACCCAGCTTCATTCATCACTTGATCCTTGCTATTATTTTGCAGTGAATTTGCACAGGATTTTCATTCAATACCCAAAATCACTCTACTGCTCTTTAAAAAAAAACAAATTGCAATATAATTGTTCCTACTTTTGTTAGCTTCAGTCCCTGTGGAAGTCAGAGAAATTCTTGCCTTTCAAAGATGATCCCCACAAAAGAATCAATTCTGTCCCTAAATCTCTGGATTTGACCTTCTAGCTGTGATTTATGGCAGTAAAGAGTCCATAACACAAACACAGCAGCCAAAAAAGAAACAACACATGACTAATTAGGAGCCACTAAAGATAATGTTAGCAACCTGTCAAAATTTACAGTCCATTAATTTCAGTTGTGCAGTAGAACTACGTATTGCCACGCCAATAATGAATGAAATCCTCATAATTAACATTATTTCAGTACAGGGAACTTGTAATGCATCATACATGATTCTGTGTCTGATTAGTTCTGTGTGACATTAACAGTCCAGGGGATAATTGATGATCTCCCCTACCAAAAGCAAAGCTGGGAATTGTTGAGAGTAAACTCACGACCTGAATTTGAAACCATCTGAATTATCTATTGGGAATAATGAAAGCAGGAATGAGGGGGTGAATTGGTTCTGTACTACCTGGTGACTTTTCTTTAGATTGTCTCCATGTTCTCAAACTAAAGCTGGCTGGATCCCTCTGAACCCGTTTTATTCCTAAATTACTCCAATTTCTGTTCATTTTAATGCAGGAGAATGGTGAATCCTCTCAAATTTTTTAAGGATGATTTTGTACTGCTGTCACTCACAAAATATCCAAATTCTTTGGTATTTTTAAGAGATGCTTCACCCCTGTGAGAGCTGGGCTGTCCCTCTCCCTTCAGTTACTCCACACTCTCAGCTCTCTCACCCTTTAACACCAATTTCCCAATTTCTGTCGTGGACAGGCCCCCTCTAAGTTCCCAGCTCGGGTTCAGTTTCTTTTATGTTCATGTCCATTGAAATGAGGGGGCAAAAGGAGTTAACAACATCACCTTCGCTTTAGGTGAGCCCTTTAGCCCTGCAGCCCTTGTTGGAGTTAATGGGATTTTAGTTCCTCTGCTGGAGGGTCAAATAGCAGCATTCACCCAGGCATTTAAACACATTAATTAGCAAAGACAAGAGGGATTTCTTTTGGAAAGGTAAAGCTGGGGCTTTTCCATTGCCACATCTCAGTGTCTGCAGGCATCCCACAGCAGTGTGGAGGGCAGGTGGGAGGAGGAGAACTGAGGGTGAATTGTTGGGACCTGCAGTGTTGACTGTCCCCAGAGCAGGCAAACTACACCTGTCCTTTGCAAAGGGTAAAGCAGCTTCCAGCTGAAAAGTTTCCCAAGTGCATCCATCATGGGTGCCTGCGGAAGGCACTGCTGGAGTTTCTCTCCCGCTGATATTCTCTTATCAGGAATGGGGCCCAGGAGATGACATTGATTTCGTTGTAGACAAAATGAGGTGTTTTGACTTGTTAGTAAACAGCAGATTCTGCTGTTTTGTTTCACTCTGCTACAACACAAAGAGATGGAGACAATGCCTCTGTTTGATGGCTGTCCCAAAGATAGGAGTGATATCCTCCTTGTTTTCCTCCAATTTGTGTGTCAAACACCAGCCAGGACTCACTGGAGCCTCCAGGAAGGTGAGCTGCACTGGGGCTGAGACAGGAAGGACTGGGATTGCTCTTTTGGGATCTGCCAGTTGATGAGAAAATGGTTTGAAAGGAGAGAATAATCACTGTGGGAGACTGAAAGGCAAAGGACAGCTGCAGATTCTGCTCTCAGACTGTTCTGTTATTTCAAATCTTCCAATTCCTGGTGCAATGTGCTTGGCATTTACAGAGTCACAGGGTCATTTGGGATGTAAAAACCTGCCAGGATCCTCAAGTCCAGCTGTTATCCCAGCACTGCCAAGCCCAACAATAACACAAGTTATCACCCAGTCTCAGAAAGGCAGTGAAGACATCCTGTCCCTGGTGGCCCTGATGCTGCCCAGCGTTAGGATAATGAAAATAAATAAATAAAACTCAGTGCTGCAGTGCCACCCCTGTCATTTCATGGCACAGCTGCTGGATAATCAAGTCCTGCTCTGCATGGCCAATAGGCTTCGGGGAAAAAGATCTTCCTAAGACAAGAAAAAGAAGACTAAGCTGAAGCACAAACAGATTTTAATGATTTTAAATTACCAGAGAGTCACATTTTAAGTACATTGCTCAAACCAGAAGAAAATGAGGTTTTTCTGACAGAGTTTCCTAGCACTTTAAACAGAAGGATGGCCTAGAGCATCCTGCAGATCCTGTCTGGGCAGAGGTAAAGCCCTGGAGTGAATTATTAGAGCCAGGACACCATGTACTGTAAAAGTCACACCAGTCCTTGCTAAACTCCTAAAGGAGGGTGGAAAACTTTCTCTTAGTGGCTTTTAGTGAGCAGTCATTGACACAAACCCTTGCTACAGCCTGAGCATTTTTTATATCTCTAGGAGCCCATCTGCAACAAAATAATGAGTCAGGGGCACCTTCAGAACCATCTTCAACTCCCTGAAAAGATCTGATTCTACAACTGGCTTAAAAACCAAAACAAAAAGACAACCACATCTTTTAAGACTCTGAATAAAAAGCAGCAACAAAGTGAAACACATCTGGAGGCTGCTAATGAGAACTGAGAGACACCTTACAGACACCGAATGAAAATATGGTCCCCACTCTGAGCCCCCAGATCTCTCCAGGCACAGAAACAGAGACAACAAGCACAGGACAGCAGAGCATGAATTGGTTTTGCAGCAGGGAACAGAGAATTCCGTGGATTGCAGCTGCTGCCCACCTCATTCTCATCTGACTTCTCTATCAGGAAGGATGGAGAGGGGATCTGTTTTTTCCTTTTTAAAGAAAAAAAAATTGAAAACTGCCCTCTCAGTTCTTCAAAGTCATTCTCTTTTGTCCAGCTGCATTTGTGCAGTCTTTTTATGCTTGGGAATAACAATTATTGCTAAACTACACATTTAAAGAAACCCCTAAACTTCAGACTGACATCATCATCCAAATTCAGAGTGAGTGGTCTTCTGAACCTCCAGCAGAAGAATTTTCTCTTGAACCAAACTGTGCTGTTGATCCCTTTGAGCTGACATTTCAGTGTGCTCACCACATGCAGAGGCACTCAGGGCACATCAGGGGAAAAGGCTGAAGCTGCCCAAGGATGATGGCCGATTTCCCCATTATTTTTACCCACTAACATTTTGCACATTTCAGGCTGAAGGGGTTTGAACACCTTGCAGAGGGGTTTATTGTGTCCTGTGGATGCAGCAGTGACATGTTTAAGAGCTTTTAATTCCCCTTCCTATAACTGGGACTCTGCAAACAAAAGGAATTGCACTTTAGTATAAAATCCCTGAATATGCCTGGGATGCTCCTCCTTCCTTCCTTCCAGGCATTGCTGCTCAGATTTCCCTCTGCTCCCATCAAGCTCCAGCCCAAAGTCTAATCAGACCATCCAGCAGATATTAAATGAGATCATTCAGCTTTACAGCTTAGACCTAATTAGACTCTTGGACACTCAGAGCATCCACATCATGATTTTCCTCTCTCAGAACTCCACAGAGGCTGAAGACCTACAACACTCCAAAGCTTTATTCACTTCCTATAAAAGTTGCATGGAGAAACTGTACACTTGGTGGTTTTGCTCACGGTTGTCCTGAAGAAGGAGGTCACTCCTTATGAAGAAAATATATCAGAAACTGTTGTTAAGGACACCCTGAAATGTCCTCCCAGAGGAAGGAGATGGAAGGACAAGAAGAATTTTGCCACAAGATGACGTTTTGGGAACGTGGAGAATGATGGAGTATAGTAAAAACTTTAAAAAAAAAAAAAAAAAATCAGTTTATACACAGAGAGTCTGTGCTTCAAGTAACATTCCAGGAATAATCATTACATAATGGTTCCAGCAGACCAGCACAACATCTACAAGGTTTGAAACTGCAAACTCAGGAGAAAAAAGATTTTAACCTCAAAGCGTTCACATTTCTCCCTTTCCAAGTCAGCAGGAAGAACAAGAACTAATTTATGTTTACAATCACTCAGTTTGATTAAAAAGTCATACTTCAACAGCTCTGGAGATGCATTTTCTGAACATCCTCCTTTCCATCCAATTAATTCCAAATGATATTTGCCCAGAAAATGTAGAGCATGTTTAACAGCAATGGAGATAATGCTAAAGCAAGCAATCCCTGCTTAGAACTCGGGCTCCCTCCTGTCAGCATCCTTGCAAGAACATTACACCTCGATTCCCTCATTAATATTGCCCTGCATTAGCCTAATGGAAAGCTGAGGGATGGGTGAGGCAGCAGAACCCGGCACACAAACAGCGTTTTACATATGGCACGTTTCCAGTGACCTTCTCCATTTTCCTCACCATAAAATCCATGTTTTTCAGGGCTGCAGCTGAGATTTTGCCATATCCTTAAATGCTGAGTGTCCCTCTTCCTGAGTCTGAATCATTTGGGATGGGGACAGGGCTGGGATTTTGGATGCTCTTCCTATTTTTAGTTGCCCCAGGAGCTTTTTTTGTGGGTAAATCACATCGCGTTGGACATGACTGACACAAATTGAGGAGTCACAGCTAATGCTAAGAGAACGGGCACAGACCTCCTTCTGCATCTGCTTCCCAGGTTGCCAAAACAGAGCAAATTAAGTTTTATTAGCTTAAAAAATACAGGACAAAATGAGGAAGTTCTAGATGAAGCTGCTGAGGCTTTGGCAATCACAGCAAACATGGGAGTCAGCATTTGACTGTGTTAGATGGTTCACACACTCAAAATACTCATTCTCTGTCCCTCTGACACTGTGTCAGAAATTAAATGAGGCTGGGAGGGACCTCAACAGGTGATTTTGGGCCATTTTCCCGTGTTTTCCCCAGGATATTCAGTTGATCATGAGCCAAAATCTTAGGATTGTGCTCATCTCTTGAGAGCTGCTGGGGAGCTCTCAGTGACAGCCCTGGAAGGAGGGAGAAGCTGAGAAAACACTTCAGGAGGAAAGCAGGGAGAGCAAGAGGTGCCTGAAGCTGCTGAGAACGGTTCTGCCACCTCTCAACAAGTCAGAAGCCAAGCAGACAGCTCAGCTCGTGGAGTGGCTCTTAACACCTCTTCATTCCAGTGCTTCCCCACGGGAAGGATTCCTTGATACCCTGCAGAGCCTTGCCAGCATGCCCAGAGCTGAGCTAAAAATAGAGCACAGTAGAAAACACCTGTGATTTTAATCAGAATATTTTCACCTTGTGTTGGAATCCAGAGTACAGAGAATATTTCTCTGCCTGTTTTAAAGGATTTTACTCCCACCCTGGACAACACTGATTTTGACCTTTGTCCATGGAGAAAACTGCCCCGCCTCTGGGAAGAATTAGAATATACACTGGTGTGAACTGGGTGATAGAATATTATGTAAGATTGTCACAGAGTGAAAAATTTAGAGTTTTTGGGTTTGTTAATATAGTAAATAGATAAAAAGTAAAAACTCCAAAATGGAGGATTGTTGTTGTTCTCCAGACCTTCTTCTATTACTCCATGTTCTGCAGTAGAAGTAGTTTAAGGTGACTGGATAAAGAATTCCAGAGTTCCTGTCTATGTGACAAAGTGATTCATTAAACATTGGTGGAAAAGTAAAAATGTATTTTGTTTTAAGTTTTTATTGGATGATTTACCTTTAATAAGACTGTGGGATCTTGATAAATTGACTTTTTCTCTTGCATCCTCTGCTCTGTGCTGTGGCTGGGTCAGGTCAGTGGCTCTATTTCTCTGATAAAGACTTAATAAACAACTATCAGAAAGCAGAGAACACTGAAGGTCCCGTTTGGCTCTCAGACTCCTGGCAAAGACTCCAACAAATCTCCCCCATCTGGGCATAGACAGTGTCACCTCAGAGCCTTTTTCCTGGGCAAAGGCTTTTACTGCCCACACGTGCAGCTTCCGAGCATCCTGCAAGGCTGGGAGGGAAAAACAAAATCCCAGGAATAATTAACCGGTGCAATTGAGCGGCGAGCACCACACCTGCAAAGTTTGCAAGCCATGAAAATTTATGGTTTCATAATGGAACGTGGGTTCGGTTTAATGGGTAAAATACAGCCCTGCGAGGGGAACAACTGTAAATTTTCATGGCTAACAAACTTTGCAGGTGTGGTGATTCACGCTCAGCTGCCCCGTTTAATTATTTCCAGGTTCGTGAAGATCCCAGCAGAAGATCATGAAACCAACCATCTTTGAAGATTAGATTCCTGGCTTTAAAATTGTAAATATGGCTGGTTGGAGTGGCCCTGTTGCAGGTAGAATTGTGCTTTAGGTGTGTGAAAGAAAAACCCTGGTAAAATTAAAATAATTTGCTTTGAGATTTTGGTGTGAAGAGAAAACGTGGATTCATGAGATTGAGAAAGAGGGGAAAAGGACACTCAGATTTATATGATTACAGAATATAAATCACTCTGTCTACCTACTTCATCTTTTTAAGCATTGCTGCCTCTTTAAGGCTAGTGAAACCTGTCCTTTTGATGTGGATCGTGGGGTTTTAGCTCTGGATAAACCTCAAACACAAACCAAATAGGCCATAAAATGGGATAGATGTGGAAAAAGCGAGTGACTCAATGGCCACCAGAATAAATAGAAACCTTTCCATTGGTTTGAATCCTTTTTGGACCAGATCTTCTTATTTTCAGGAGCAGAAGCTCTTTTCCTCCCACAGTGCAAACGTTTATCAGAGCAATTTTTCATCTCTGTGCTCCAGCAGGGACTGGTCTGGAGGCTGAACTTTGTCCCTGCTCCTCCAGCAGCGCAAGCTGTGCCAACACCTTCAGTTTACAGATCACTGTCAAGCTGTCAAACCAATCAGGAACTCAAAGCACCCCAGACCTTTTAAATGCTGCCAGTGTTCTGTCATGGAATATACTCAAATACTGGGAAGCTTTCAGAGTCAGTGTCCTGTCTCACAGTGAAGGGCCACAAGGAATTGTTAATTAGTGTGTTCTGTTATTTTGCATTTCCTGAAATTATAAACCCAGCATCTTTTAAACCAAATTAGGGATTCAGATTCCAGTCAGACAAGAGCACTTCTATCGTGGTGAGTTTACAGACCTCCAGATAACAGGGTTGTTCCTTGTGGATTAAAAGGTTCACAAGCATTCTCGAGTGGGTCTTTAAATTAGAGAAGGAAACATTGGTATGTTACAAACAATATACCTGAGGGTAAATAGAGTTGAGAGGAAATCCATAAAGCTTGGGATCAAGGATCCTGGCAAAACAGCTTTGGAACTGGTGTAACCCAAGACTACCTAAAGCTCTCCAAGGGATTCAGAAACCTCTAAAAGTGGCCAAAACCACCCAATAAAGAGCAAAATTCCTTGTCCTCCTTCCTCCCTGCAGGAACTGAAAGCTGTGCAGATGTGGCACTCGGGGACATGGCTTAGTGGTGGTCTTGGGAATGCTGGTGAGCAGCTGGACTCAACCTTAGAGGGCTCTTCCACCCTGAACAATTCCATGGTTTCCTCTGTCCCTGCCAGAGCCTCAGGAGTGTCTCTACCCCACTCCTACTCCAGCAAGGAGTGTGAAATCCCTCCAGGCCAACAGAGGAGGATTCAGGCAGAGCTTTCAGCAAATATTCCATGCTCTCCTCAAGTGGCAGCTCCAGAGCAGACACCAAAGCCTCTTCATGTTCTGCAAAGCTCAAGCAGAAACAAAACCACCAGAAAGAGCTTTCAAACACAAAAGGACTCAAAAATTTATGGAATTTTGACCGAGAAGGGGGCCACGTTTAGGAGGAATTGGGGTTGGGCCCTCCAAGTGCAAAGGACACTTTGAACCCCTGATGGTGAGATCCTCTGTCTCATTTTATCAATCTGTGGCTTCTAGCACACCAGTTTTTATAGAAATAGGATGAATGCTGAATTCTGGCACCAGTAGATATGGAGAGCTTCTGGAACACGCTGTTCTAGGGGGGACAATGGAGATTTGGATAATCTAAGCAAATTTGATTTCAAGACAAATACCTTGAGGACAAAACTGCAGTCATAACTGGAATTTTACTCTTAGCAAGTCTGCTTCCATCAGCTTAAACATTTTAACTGATATTTGTCTGAACAGCCACAAGAAAATAACAAATAGGAAATAGAAAATAAATCAAATTGCCATAGTAACATCAAGGTGAATATTTCCCTCCTCCAGCTGCCCACTGTACTCTCCCTGTCTGAAATACTGCACAGTGATATTTCATATATTTGCTGCCATCCCAGCTCCAATGGTAATTCCTTTCCTGAATTTCCATGATCTAACATGAACCCGTGGTAGAGAGAGTGGCAAATTAAACCCCCTGCAACAAAGCACGTCAGGAAGTGTTTAACTTTCCCACGTGGAAGTTGTTTCTCCGAGGTGTTGGGCTGGAGTTTGGGTCTGCTTATAAGACTGGGACACAAAATTGGACACCATACTCGGGAGCCTTGAAAGACCCAGAGATCAATAAAGACTGCAAGACTCCAGGGATGAGATATTGACACTACCGGAGTCACTTGGAATCTTGGATCAAGATTCCACCCTGAATCTTGGGCAGCTTTTGGAGTTAACACAAATAAGGGCAGCATTTGATACTACAAAAAGGGATTAAGGAGGTCTCAAAATAAATCAGTGGAATCTTTGTCCCTGGAAATATCTCTACTGCAACAATAGATCTTGTTTGCATGGGAAAAGTGGCCCCTTCCCACTGTTCAAGGCATCATTGCAAGCCCAAAAAAACCAAAGAACCCGTGGAATTCCTGCTCTGCAATCCCTGCTGATGTCATTCCTTTAGGAGATGTTGGAGGCTGGCACCTCAGAGGCTCAGCCACAGTCCCCAATGACATTTCTGAGGGTTGAATTTCTTTTTTTTTTTTTAATAAAATAAGCAATTTCTCGGTTGTTCACATTCCTTCTCCTCACTCAGAGCTTTGGAAGTTTTAGGATTTTGAAGTTTTGTGTAATTATTATCACATCAATGTTGATTCTGGAGAAGTTACAAAGAGCCAACAGTAAAGCCCTGACCCAGTGGTTCCCACCAGCACCAACCTGAGCTCTCCCAGCACTGCTCTCCGGTAATTTTGCCAGGATTCAGATCTGTCAGTGCTTCTACTACTCTGTCCTGAGAAACAAAAGCAAATATCATTAAAAAAAACCTCCTTTACTCAGTGCTAGGACTGCAGGGAAAGACTTAATTTCCCTGGTTAAAACCTCCTCTCACTTCCCTGAAGAACAATTCCACAGGGCCACATTACAGGAGGGGAATTATTCTATATTAGCATTAGGACAGGCATAGCTTTAAATCCATCAAAACAGTTCTCCACAGCTGTGTGAGATAAAATAAGGCCTCCTATTTATTTTTATTCCTTGAATCACAGGCTGGAAGTTTTCTTTCAGTTAAAGTATCCATTACCTCCTCCCTGCCTGTCCCTCCTGCTGTGTTGTGTTGCTTCACTCCTACGGGGGGTTTTCTCCAGCGTGAAAATAATGGCATTATTTACAAAAATGCAAACTTTTTGTGGGAAATGCATTATTTGTAAAGCAGATTCTGCCTTGGCCATCAAAGTAGCAGCAGGAAGAGCTCACTTAAGCTAGACACAACCCTGTTTTCTTACTTGACAAAAACATTGTTTGGAAAAGCGTTTGGGGTTTTTTGCTTGAATTTGTGTTTATTTGTTTGCTTGGGTTTTTGCCACAGATTAGTGGGAGGGCTTTTATTTAAATAGAAAAATGAATAAGGGGCAGCTCCTACTTTCTGGAAATCTTTCTCTTTCCAAGTTTGCACTTCTCAGCTGCCTTGCAAGGGAACAGTTGGGCACAATAATTTGCAAAAAGCAGCAGTAAACACTCAATGCAGTAATTAGAGAAGAAATTCTGCCCAATATCTTTCCAGTAGATTATTCCCTCTTTGTTGCTCAGCTTTATCCCATCCCTTCCTGCAAACACAGGCTGCTTATCTTCCTTTTAGACAGAACTTCAGAAATTTCAAGCTGCTTCATTTTAATAAATGCTTAATAAATAAAGCAGCCCATCAGAGCTTTCCCAGGATCTCAGGGTGGGTGACAAAGGAAGGCAGGATAACAACTGAACACAGCTGCCAAGAGCTAAACTGGATTTTGTAATCATTACATTATTCACTTAGCTCCAAAAATATCTATTTCTGAGCAGCTTTTCAGGATCCCCAAAGTGTTGCTCAAGAAATGCTCTGACTGCTGCACTAGGAGGTTTTTTTCATCTGCTTTAATAAATTAACTGTTTTCCATGAGAAATATCAAAATAAGACATATTTGAGCTAAAAGCCAGCTGCTGATTTTATCAGTTGTGCCTAAAGCAGTGAGCTGAACTCGGTGATTTTATTAGTGGAGAATAATGTTTTAACATGATGTGATCAGCTACAGCCTTCCTGAGTTCAGTATCAAAGACATCCTAAGAAACAAGGCCCTGGAGAGCCTAATTAGAAATTAATCCAGTTTCCACCAGAGTTCCTCCATGGAAGTTGCCTTTCTGTGGGAGCAGAACTCCCAAACTGAGGGTGCCTCTCAGTGCTGGTGATGCCAGGGTGATTTTTGTCTTTTCTTTTATCCCCCTGTTATACCTCTTTCCAATTTCTGCATTCTTGGTGCTCTTTGCCCACATTCTGGGACTTGTTTGTCAGGCTGGGAGACTGAACATCTCAGCAGCTTCGCAGTGAGGGATCAGTGTGCCCAGAGCCCAAGGGCCTCTCCAGAACACATTTTGGAACCTGAGACAGAACCAGCCAGGGGAAGGTTCCTTGGGGAGGGGGCTCCCTCCAGCCTCTCCTTGGGGAATCTTTGATAGATGTGCTAATTAGTGACACCTCTAATGGGATCCCAGATCTTTGGTGGGTGTGCACTGCGGGGTGCAGGGAGGTGCATTCGACCTGGGCGTGGTGCACCTGAGGGTCCTTAAAATAAATCCCAGGGGAAAATCCCTTTTTCCCTTCTAACCGTGTATGACTCTTGATTTTCAGATCAGGAAAAGGCATCACTGGTGGTGTTGGAAGGAGCCTCCCTCCCTCTTCCCAATGGGATGAGGCACAAGGAATCAACCCTGGACTCATCTGGAATGTGCCTCAGGCACCTCCAGCCAGACTGAGGAGTGTGTCTTAAACAAAAGTTCCCTGTGAGGTCCCCGATTCCCGTTTTGTGTGGTGCCTTTTGTGCCTCTTCTTACGGTTTGCAAACAAAATCGCCAACTAAACTGAGCCTACAGAGAGCTGGACTTGGTTGGGCTCGGGATTAAAAAGGCAAATCCCCTGCTCCCCTTCTCATACTTGCCACTGTACCTCAGAGCAGCTGAGTAGAAGAAAATGCAGGGGTGATGCAATTTTAATTGTTTCCTGCAATTACGGGGAGAGAGCACAAGTGAAGCAATTCAACATCTTTTATTTAATGCCTTGGAAGACAAAGATTGCACTTCTGGTCCCTTTCTGTTGCTGTAGCATCTGTGCTTCAGAGGAGAAACCCTTAAAACAATGTACTGTCTAATGTTTTGTTTGTTTGTTTTTAATTTGCAGTGATCAAAGTCATGATTTTTCTGTGTCCTTGCTGCATAAATATGTGTTCAGAGGTGCATATATACAATTAAATATGTATAGATTATTTGAAATCAACAGGATAGGAACATCCTGAGGGTTCAGCCCCTTTGCCGCCTCCTCCAGCACAATGTTTTGGGCTGCTGGAATGAGTCTTTCCTTGGATACTTTTCCACATGAAGGGCTGAAATACTGATTAAAATACTTTAACATTCCCTCTATTGAAATATCTCACGTTACAAAAGAATCACACAGGTGTCTGTGATAACATTGTTTCCATCTCAATTAATTCAAATCAAAGCACTTCGCCGAAAACGCAAAAATTACAAGTTGAAAACGAGCGTGATGAATTATCCCCAAATCTCTCAATTTCTCCGAGGTTCTGGCAAAAGCACCTTTGCTTTCGAATCCCAGCAGTGACATCAGAGCTCGGGAGAAGGTGCAGATTCCCTTTTACTCAGATTAAACCGCGGGTTATTTACTTTAGATTAATGGGGTGAGTCATTGTCCTTCTTAGCGATTCAGGTTTGACTCGGCCGAGGTCACCCGAGGCAGCCGGGGAGCAGCGAACCCCCCCGGCCGGCCCCTATTTATGCAATAATTAATCTCACAAGCGACAGCCCAGCCTAACATGCTTACACAGACATGACGTTTTAATTTGCTAAAATATTTTTAAGCAGGATTTATTCAGTCAGCACCTCGATGTAGAGCTAAAAATAGCGCGAGCGAGCAGCGGAGGGGGTTTTGCACAGCCGAGTTCGGGGCCATGTGCCACCCGAGGAGGTGTGCAGCGGGATTTGGGATGTCAGTGAGGCCAGGGAAGCTCTGCCCCGGCTCCTTCCAGGGCGGGAAAAACAAGAAATCTACCGCAGGTGAACCTTCCAGAGCCATTCACCCTGAAAACTGATGGGAACCGCTGAGATGCTGCGTTCCTAAAGCCCGTCCTAAACACTGAATTAAGCAGGACTTTGCTGCCTCACCTGTATCGGGGGAGTGCTGGAGACAGGATGGAATTTAGGGGGAAGAGGTGATATAGGACATTACATCTGACTTGTCCCTGATTCAGCCCCTCACCAGAAGTGCTTTTGGGGCCAACAACAACGATTTTCATCTATTAAAACCTTTAAAAGCAAACAAGCTCTGCACACACCTTCACCAACAAAGCTTCATGTCACAAAGCTTCAGTAATCAAAACAACACAGTGAAAGTGACTTAAAAATAAAGATAACATAAAGGCACATGGTGCTATCTGCTCTCACCTTTTCTAATAAACACCTCAGTTATCAAAACTCCTGAACTTTTGTACGAGAACATGCTAAAATCCAGATTTCCAACTCCTTTCCCCCAGCGTTTAACTCTGCAGGACTCTGCTGCCTCACCTGTATCTGGGATGTGCTGGAGACAGGATGGAATCTGGGGGAAGAGGTGATATAGGATAGGACAGAACGTCCAACTTGTCCCTGATTCCCCTCACCAGAAGTGCTTCTGGGGCCAATAACGATTTTCATCTATTAGAACCTTTTAAAGCGAACAAGCTCTGCACACACCTTCACTGATGTCACAAAGCTTCAGTAATCAAAACAACGCACTGAAAGTGACTAAAAAAATATATATATATAAAGGCACGTGGTGCTATCTACTATCATCTTTTCTAATAAACACCTTAGTTATCAAAACTCTTGAACTTTTGTACAAGAACACGCTAAAACCCAGATTTCCAACTCCCTTCCCCCAGCGTTGAACTCTGTTGTAACGCAGATTCTGCGGGGCTCTGGCTGTAAAGCACCTTTCCATCCCCAAAAGTTTCGCATTTAATCAGCTGCTTAAGCATCCCCCAAATCGCAGGTGAAATGGAGCCAGAACAGCAGCCCAACAATTCCCAGCCCGCCTCTCCAAGAGATTTACACACAGATAACCCCAGGGGGATCTGCACGAGTGGAACCCAAGCGCCTCCGGGTGATTTGGAAGCCTCACGGTGTCTTTAAGCACATTTTAATATAAAATTCTTGTGAAACAAAGCGCTGATTGTTTTTAACCTCTGCAGCTGAATAGATTAGAGGGGGCAGATGCATTATTGATTTAATCACAGCCGCGAGAGTAAAAGCGGCTCGTATCCCGCTCCATTAGGATTTTATATTGCAATAGTCGGCTGCAGTTCTCCATCCCGGGATAAAAACGCATTTGGCACAAACAAAGGTCACAGCCAGCGAACCCGGCGCGGTAATTACAGCCTGAGGAGTACCGAATGCTCCTTAGGGATGTTTCACTTAAGGAAAAGCTGAATTAGCTAGGAAATCCCATCAGCAGCGAGCACAGGGTGGCCCTTGGGGACGATGCCTTTGGGCAGGACGGGTCCTGAATAGGAAAGGAGGCAGCTCCACCTGGAAACTTCCCTTTAAACCGAATTAAAAGTGCAGACCCCAAAGGGATTCGACGCATTTTTGAGTATTACCTTTTTTTTTTTTCCCCACGGCCGATTGTTCACGAATTCCCAGGCTGGTCGTTCTTGAGTAATTTTTCCTTAAACAAAGTTCTCCAGCATCCACCTCCTGACTCCAGCGCTGCAACTTTTTGAGGAAAGGGGGGAAATCTGGAGCATTTCAACTCATCAGTGGGAAAGGAACTGGAAGAGGAGAGCACCCACCACCATTGTCAGGATGGGCATCCCCAGGGGGAAATAAGGAATAAGAGAGAGGAGGAAAAAAGTCTTAAAGTTCCCTGGGCAGCTTTAGGCCCATCCTCTCACTTAATTATGGGAGCAGCAACCTGATGGTGTTAATTAATGTTTGCCCTATTTTAATCGGGGTCTGAAACAAAGGCGATAATGAGGGGGAAATTTTTTCGTGGCGGGTTTTGTGATTCCTGGTCATTACAATCTGGGATGGGTCAGGGGTTGTTAGCAGTTATCCAGGGATCTGATAACTGAGCCTTAAATTGGGAACTCGGGTTTTTCTCACCAGGATGTGAGCAATTAATGGGAATTAGAGCTCTTTTTGTGATAGCCAACAAAATTGTCTCCAGACTGAGGAATTCAGCTGGGGAGCAGGCAGGACCTGGCCCCACCCTGAGTGGAGAAGGAGCAAAAGGATGCTGGATCCCTCATTAAGCTTTGCTAAGGATGATTTTCAGGCGCTGTTTGTTAAACAAACACCTCTGAAGTGCTGCCCTTCAGAGAATGAGCATCGGGCACAACCAGTTCAGGCTCCAATCCCTACAGGGGCTGCGCTGGGCTGGGTGACACCAACACAGACCTCTCGAGCTGGTAGCAGAGATGGATTCAGCCATAATCTCTGCAGGACTTGTTGCCCACAGTGAAATACTGAGTTGTTGGTGTTGGAGAGTGCAGATGTTTTCTTTAAACAAAATATGTATTTATTTTCTATGATGTCTTATTATAATTGCCATAATTTCTATTTACAGATACGCTTTTTAATTCTCTGAACCCATCAGAAATTCCTCAGTCACTGAGTTCTGACCCCTCCCAAAGCGCACACTTCATTTTTTACAGAATCCCAGACTGGTTTGGGTTGGGAGGGACCTTAAATCCCATCCAGTGCCACCCCTGCCATGGGCAGGGACACCTCCCACTGTCCCAGGCTGCTCCCAGCCCCAACGTCCAGCCTGGCCTTGGGCACTGCCAGGGATCCAGGGGCAGCCCCAGCTGCTCTGGGCACCCTGGGCCAGGGCCTGCCCATGCTGTGAGTAAAGATTTTCTTCCTGATACCTGATCTAAACTTTCCCTCTGTCACTTTAAAACTATTGCTCTTGTCCTTTCACTATACACACAAAACATCCCTTTCCCTCCTTTGTACTTCTTTTTACTTTACTATTTACTTTTTGATCGCTTTTGTTGCTTAAATACAAAGAATTTTAATTGGTTTGGGGGGAAGGGGGTTTGCTGGTTTTGTTTGGGGTTTTTTAACTTGATTTAGTAAAAATAGATGGTGTAAAGTTTAAGTATCCTTCCACCTGCAAACAGAGCCTGCTGTTAACCTGGAACACGAGGATAATAAACAAAGCAAACCCATGGCTGCTTGTCCCCACGAAGTCTCCCGAGGCCAAATTTGTCCCCTCCCAAATCCAAGTGGCTCTCCAGACGGGGGTTCCACCTCTGCAAGGCCACCCAGCAGGAGCACAGCTCACCTGGAGGACACAACTCCTGCCCGAGGGTGGATTTTATCTCTCCAGAGCACCGTGCTTCTTCTCGTTATCTCTGTTTGTGCAGGGACACATTCCCGGGCGGGACCTTGAAATGCAGCAGTGATGTTGCAGCCGGAAGGAGGGCAGGGTGGAAGAAAGGAGAACACACTCAAAAAGTGATTTTTTTGGGGGGGTTTAAGTGAAGGGATGTGTGTGAAAACCATCTGATGTAAAGGAAAAGTGGAATTGTGCTTTGTATGTATAAAAACAACGAAATTTAATAGCAAAAACTATGTATGTGAAAAACAATAAAGACATAAAACTGAAAATGCTGAGCTACCTCCTTTTTATAGCACCAGCGGCATCAGGACTCACTCCAACAAGTGATGTTTTCCACAAAGAAAGGTTTAATGATGCAGCATCTCACCAGCAAATTGCTAAACAACCCTGACCTTGCAGCACCTCTGGAATGGAAGAGCCTGGATTTCCCTTTCAAAATCTCTCCAGTCTTCACCTGGCACTCCATTAAGTGATTAAGTTCAGATAATATCCTAAAGTGCTTCCTTTAGCAGTCAGCTCATGGCACATTAATTAAGACCTGTGGTCAGTTTTTCCCCTTTGAAGAGCCTGAGACAGGTGAATTAAATCCCCCGTGAAACTCAGATTTCCCCTGACCTTTTCCTTCCAGCTGCCAGCCTCGTGTGCCACCAGGCCCTCGGTGACAGCAAAGAGCCAGTGACAGCTCCTGAGCCTCTGACTGAGCTTCTCGGGGCGGCCAAAGTGCAGTGACAGCTCTTGGGAGTGCTGAGGGGTTTCATGAGCAGCCCAGGGGCCAGTGGGAATGGCAGCTTCCAGCTTCGGAAAGGGCTGGAGAGGAGCAGGAATTCCACTGCCCATGGCAGGGTGATCACAGCTTTGGGCAGAGCTCTCACTGCCATAGCCAGAAATTCAGATTATCCAACTGCTCCCCAGCACTGGGAATGTGCAGGCAGCACTTATGGATCCAGAACTAGCTCAGGACCCAGGACCCAGATGGTTCCTGCTGCTCTGGTCATCAAATCCCTGATTTTTTCATTTCAGGGGTTGACAAGTCCAGGTCTGTGTGTGCTCTCCAGGCACCGCTCCCTGCACCACAGCACCAGAAGATGGGGGCTGGAAAACACAACCAGCAACTTCACAAAGCTCATTCTGGGGTTAATTTGGGTTTGGGTTTTGTTTGTTGTGGTTCTCTTTCTTGTAAAACCTCACTTGTTTAGCTGTACGGTGTGAATCTTTGATGAGCATCACAACACAGTCAGGCAATATTCAAATCTCTGAGTCTGCTGCAAATCTGGGCACCAGTGGAAGGTTGGGAAGGGCCTGGCCAGGGCCACTGGCTCTTGGAAGCCCTCAGAGCTATGTCTCAGCTTGAATCTGAGTGTTCTCTAAATACCTCCCTGGAGGAGGCAAAGCAGGGGTGCTGAATAGAAATGGAGTCTTTCCAAATATATTTCAGTCTGTGCTTAAATTTTTGAGTTCCTCAGTCACAGGAGTTGTGAGTGAGAGGACAGGAGCAGGAAATCCACCTGGATGTGCTCTGCTGTGTCTGGAGCTGCTTTTCCAGGGAGGGGTGAGCAGGTCAGGGAGCCCTGGATCTCAGTCAGAGACTGCCTTGACAGATGAGAAGTTAAAAACATCCCAGAGTGAGAATTTGCAATTCAAGGAACAGGTAAAAAAGCTGAATGGATGGGAATTCTGGATTCCATTGGTTAAACCTGGTGGATTTGTGCACAGGGAGTCAGGCTGACACCTTGGAGAAATTGCTGATGGGATTCTTTGTACAAAAATCCCAGCTCCTGTTGCAGGATTTGTGCCAGCAATTTTTCCAAGGTGTCACAGTTTGTCCCTGCTGCCTTGGTACCTCTGTGTGCAAATCCTGGCCTCGTGCTAAGGGGATCCCAGGGTCTCCATCCAGGCTGATTAATTACCCCACCCTGGGAGAGGGCAGCCATGAATTTGTGGGGAGCTGCCAGTTCATTCATTTCCTTGGTCCCAAGAGCTCTTCCCCAGCCTGGGATACCAAATTAATCCACACAAAACATCCCCTCTTGTGGTCACAGTCCCATCACCCAGCTGGAGAAGAACTCTAACAGAAAGCAGCTAATCCTGCAGCCTTTCCCCTCCTGAGGCCTCTCCCAGACAGTTCCAGCACTATCCTTATTAATGCTCCATCCCTCTGCTGGGAAATGTCTTCATTTTCCTATCAGCACTGCCACAAGGAGGGAAATTGTGGCAGGATTTCCCTCCCTCCCCTCCATGGGAGGAAGCTCTAAATAAAGTGTGGCAAAGAATTCCCTTCTCTTGTTTTCTCCTTGTCCACTTTATGGCCTCCGTGAGAACTGCTGCCTGTTACATGGAAAATTGAAATATTTTACAAAAAAAAAAAAAAAAAAAAAAAAAAGCCAGGATCCTCCCTCTGTGTCTCTAGAGTCATTCTTTGGAATGTGTTTCTCTGGAATATCTGGCTGTAAAATCAGTCTCTGAGCTCAGAGTAATAGCAAGAGCATCTCTCTGTGGTGGACTGAGGTGCTGGATGCTGTTGTGACAAAAAGGATCAGGTAAAACGAGACATTTGGGGTTAATTACAAGCTCCCTCTTGGCCTCCGGAGCTGCAAATTAAAAATATTTTAATTTTGGAATGGTGCAGTGCCCACACTCTGGGGATGTGGCTGAGCCTCTCCTGCCTCACAGTTACAGCATTAATTGAGTTCCTGAAATTGTCCCAATGGGTGCAAAACAGAGCTGGGTTTACTCTCTGCCCTCTGCTCCCCAGCACTGTTTTGGTGTCACCCACACTGTCCCCAGGCCAGGTTTAGGGGGACACACCCCCATGGGGGACTGGGGGCTGAGCACACTCGTCCCTGCAATGGGATTTCAAATAAAACTGCTGAAAATACAGATCCATGAAAGGTAAATTCTTCATGTGAAGGAAACAATAGAGCAAAAACGATATTTTTATATGATTTTGAGGGGATTGGGGGATGTAGAAGGGAGGGAATATCTAAAATGAGTTGTAGACTCCTCATATGCAGCAGCTCCCTGGTAGTGTCCCCTCGCTTTCACTGAAGGTTAAAATGAAATCCAGTGGTTTTTTCTGATCCCTGGCAATGTGCTGATTGATCAGAACAATTCCTCATGGATGAACAGAATCCTCTGGATAAATCCTCACTTCAGACTCTGAGGGCTATGAATGTGCTTCAGACCAAACATACATGTTCCACTTGGATAATTTAAATTCATATTCAACAGGGTCTAAAAACACTTGTCTGAAAGCAAGGGAAGTGGTTAAAAATTGAATGTGTTTCTGAAAGAGTCCTGTCTAAGAATGTTTTAGTGACAGGAGAATATTCCAGTACACAATACATTAGAAATTCAGTAAAATAGGACAGGAAGAAAGTGATAAAGCACAAAAAATGCCAGTGCCTGTACATAAACAAGTATGTTTGCATCCAAGGAAGGTCTGGCTCATGCAAAAATCCAGGTGTTGCTCTGTGTTAATCATGTTTTCCTCCCCAAAAGATAGTAGGACCTGGAATTTCACCCACAGGCCATTCTCCCCCTGTGTATTTTATGAGATCAGTTCAGGTCAGACCTGCCATCCCCAAATACTCACATTACCAGCTGTACATATATTTATGTCTTCATTTAAAATGCATTCTCTGACCCTTCACTATTTTGCAATTCCCAGCAGCTCCAGGCAGCAGCAGCAGGGACTGCTCAGTGCTGGAGTTCAGTCTCGTTCAGGGGGATGGAGCTGAAACCAGCCCCAGGTAAGGAACTCTTGTGTCTTTAATCTGAACTGGGATCTGGACTCTCTTGAAGCTGCTCAGCTCTTCATCCATATTGAAATCCACACTTATTTTATTTCATGGTGATGATTTCCCCTCCCGAGGAGGTCGACCTGGACTAGGAATGGAGAGGGTGCCAGGAAAGCTGTGTCAGCACAGGCAGAGAAGAGAGGGCATCTCTATTCTGAGCTGCTCTTAGCCAGAGCTTTCCCATCTTCCTTTCCTTCCCCAGCTCCTCACTTAGCATTTTCATTAACAGTGAGGTGCTGGGTGTGCTGGCTGCTGTGCTCCCATGCTGGGCAGGATATCGTGGAGCTGCAGCTCAGCTGAGCTTGGATTAGATTATAAATTAAAACCTCGGGCCTTGAAAAATTCATGGAGGTTCAGCTCTTTCTGGGGTGAACCTGGGTGAATTTGCTGTTGTTTTGTGTTGTGGCTCTGCCAGAGATCCCATTGTTCCAGAAATTATGTGCAGAACAAGGGACCTCTCTTTTTCCAATAACACTTCAGCCTAAATCACAGGCAGGGACATCCTGCTGATCTCCTCAATGGCAGATCAGGGAGTGGAAGGTGACTCTGGGGGGATCAGGTAGGAAAATGGGATTCACAAGGCATAGGGAGCCACAGCTGCCGAGCTCCAGGCAGCACTGAGCAGAATTCCTTCTACTGGATCTCAAGTTCCGCCCGTTCATTCTTTGGCAGCACAAAGAGCTCCTGAAACTTTTGATCCTCATGGCAAACACTGGAGAAGAAACCAGAATAATGGAGCAGAATAGGCAGAGCTCCGAAATCTCACCAATTCCTTTGATCTGGGATAGCATGAAGGGAATGGAATCATGTGAGTGGCCACTCTGAGCCTGTTGGCCACCAGGATTCTGCATTTCCTCCTAAACATGGGAGCCGGGAGATGCTGTGCTGTCTCAGAACTGGGATAATTTCTCCCAGGGACATCAAAGGAGGTGTAGCACAGCAGAGCAAGCCCAGCCCTGCTCCAGGGTGTTATCCCACCTGGAGACCACCCCATACCCCTGGAAGGACTCCCAGGCTCAGCCTTGCCCTTGAGATGAAGGGTTCAGCCTCTCTGCAGGGCAGGGCCTGGCAAAACGAATTGATGTGTTTGATGAGATGATTCGTTTGCTGCTTCGTCAACAAATGAATGCTTTATGAAGAATCATAACCTAATTAATGCCATTATGAAACAGAGCAGGGCAATTTGAGATCACACTCGTTGCCTGTGTAAACACTGACCACAATTAACAAGGCATTCTTCACAGTTATGGATAAATGGGGAGATATCCAGGCAGCAACTTCCATCTTCCCAGTGATCCTGGATTAGTGCCCCTTGGAGAACCGCTGGAGAAATTCAAATTAGAAAATAATCAAGAGCCCGGGTAATGTGTACATATGGTTATATAGAATGTGGTACACAATTAAGTCAATGTTAGCTCAAGGAAAACCTTTGGAAATCATTCACTGCTCGTGCAGTGCCAGACTGTGGGACCACGCAGCCCCACATCCAGCCCTGGAACTTCTTGGCACAAAATTCATTGGGATTTACACAACTTCCCACTTGATATGAAGGGGGAAACTTCATTTTTCTTCACCTATTTTTTAAAATATATATATTTTTTATCCCAAATCAGGTCTAACTCCTCAGCTCTGAGGTGAAGATCCACATAAAAGCTGGATACACCCTGGTAGCACGTGGAGGGGAGCCCAGGACCCTGAGTGCAGGTCCTCAGTGTCCCCCTGGGTGGGGAGAGGTGGCAGAAGGGCAGCAGGGATGGGCTGTGCATTCCTCAGGTTTGCATCTGCCTTTCTGACAGCCTGAGAGTGAAAAATACAGATTTGGGAGCAGAAAAAAGCAGTTTTGCAGCAAGGATGAGAACAAAGTGTGAGTGAGATAATGCTATAGTGCAGCTATCTTCCCCTGGGCCAAAGGCAAATGTTCCATCACATCTTCAGATTTTCCTGACTGATTGGAGAAATAAGTTTAATTCCAGAGCTGTGCTTTCGTTATTTTTTTTTTCCACCTCTCTTTCAGCTGCAGAGATTTTGTGATTTGTACTAACCTTGAAGATACAAAACAAAATATGTGCTAATGATATTCCTCTCTCCCAGCTGGTGTTGGCAACTCTTTTACTGCTCCACAGGACAAGTGCAAGTACAAATGCAAATACCAGAACCTTGTTGAGAGCAGAGTGTCCCACATTTCAGAGGAGCCATTGGAACTACAAGACATGTAATAAAACAGTTTCTGCTCTGAATGAATAATTGAGCTGCTTCTGTGGGGAGGCCTCTAAAGAACCATGTGGCAGAATGTTTTTTGAGGCACTTACGAAAGCTATCCCACCTGGAAACCATCCCACACACAGAGCCCACGTTGCTTTTCCTCTCAGCTTGCTTTAATTGCTCCTTCCATGGCTGTACCTCAGCTGAACGGGGAGGGAGCTCAGCAGGAGACACGAAAAGCTGTAATTATTTCTAAGGTAGAGCAAGATTCCGGAACCAGAAAACTCCATTGAAGTCACTGGGCAAGTTTTTTTTGCATGAGAATTCCTTCTATATAGCAAAATTCCTTCAGAGGATGTCAAAAAGAATCTAAGAACTCTTCAATGCTTGGGCCTTAAATTAAATTATGGAGCTCTTTACAAGCTCACTGCCACATCCCTCACCTCACAGGTGCTGTGGGCCCTTGCAGAGGAGCCACACTGCTGGACGCCCATCCCAAATTTAGTCAGGAAATATCCCTCAACCATCTGCTACAAGCCACAGAGACCACAGCAGAGAAGAGTTTTCATATCCAGAAAGCATTTTTAAATTAAAAACAAAATCTCAAAATCAGTCTTTCTCCTTGGGATGGAATAGAGAACAAACCCACCAGCAGCAAACCGAATGAATACTAGTAATGCTAAATAATAATGCTAATAATAATACTAATAATAATAATAATAACAATAATGGAAATTTTGAGAGTGTTTGTGACACCTCAACATTTCACAGTGGGAGAGGTTTGTCAGGAAAATCCAACCAGCTGGAAGTTCACCACCCATCTCCTGGCAGGGGCTGAGGAGCCCTCAGTGATGCGTTAGGCAGCCTGGCTACCACAGAGAGTAATTCCCATTCCAGGGTGTAAACTGGGAGTAAGGGAAAGGCTCCTCATCCCTGAGCATTATTCATGCCAAAGTCAGAGTCAGAGGGAAGAAATAAAGCCCTCCAAAGGTTTTCTTTACTGAAATACAGACTCTGAGGCGGAGAGGGATATTTCACTGTATCCTTGGAGGATCTGTTTGCTTCCAAGGACTGCAAGGGAAAGCAGAGCAATCCAGTCAGGAGGACAAATTCCACTGTTTTTTCTGGGAAATATTCCCTAGAATGATTCTATTCCCTAGAATATTCCCTACCCACAGCATGCAGTGCTGCTTTTTAGTCCCAGCAATGCAGGTGTTTACTTTACACGGGACAAACGATGTCAGTGCCAGATCTCTGCTCTCAGGGAGCTCCAGATGAGTGCACACAGCGTGCTTTGGGCTCCCACGTCTCCTTCAGTTCACTCACTTTATTACTCAATGCCTGATTAGCAGTCCTTGTGCTTAATTGCCCTCTAGCTTGTATGACTTGTAAACTCTCTGGTTAACACCACATTTCCCTTCTCAAAGTGCCACAGTGGCAGACCTGACATCTGTGATTTACTTCACCATTATTTCTTTTTTATTTGTGGAGAAAAGGCTGCAGAGACCAAACCTGAAATTTTCCTTTTTTTTTTTTTTTTTTTTGACTAAGGCATCGGTGCAGAACAGAGCATAAAGAAGAGGCAGGATATATAAAGTATCAGGATATAACATTGATGTGTTGCAGGGAATCTTCTTCTATTATAGCACACACAAAGTTTCAAGAGATTTCAGTGCTGGAAACTGAAAATGTTCAGTTTTAGGAAGGGAACAGTTTCATTCTGGACTGCAAAAGTTTTGCAGCAGCTATCTGAAACAGAAAAGGGATTCTATTGATGCTCAGGAATTCAGCCCATCCATTAGAGGTTTTCTTAAAAGTCTTCTGCTGATTTTTGATGTTTTGCTTTCTTTTTTGCTTGCTCTTTTGGAATAAGCAAAGCTTGAGGTCATTTGCAGCCAAGTAGCACCTGGATTTTTTTCCATCCACCCAGGCTTGTTTTACCCCTTTGGATTTTCTGCAGCCTGTGCTGTGATTGGATTTATTAGGGAGCACCAATTTAATTCCCAGCAGCAGCAGCCTTTGCAGGTAGTTCCTTCAGTGAGGCCTCATGCTGAGCGTGGTGCTTCTCAACGTGAATAATGACACCAGGATCTGGGCTGCACTGGTACAGAAATCAGCCATTCTGCTGACCCTGGAGCAGCTTAATAATTCAATAACACAAGAGAAAAGTAGATCTGTAGCTGCAGAAACATGTTCTGCAAAGTCTACATTAAAAATAAACAACAAACAACTCAACAAAAGTGAAACAACAATAACAACAAAAAATAGAAACCCTTACACGGCAGCACGAGAGCAGCTCCCTCTTAACAAGCACTCTGTGCAGGATTCTTTCCTCCAGCCCTGACACAAGAACAATAAAGATCTCATGGCTGGTTAATAGTTCTGCCTTTAGGGGAGTGAAAAGGAAATTACCCAGACAAGAACAAGCCTCATGGCAAGTTCCTCTCAGTCTTATGCACTCAGCAGATGGAAATGGCTTTTGCCCTCGAATGTTTTGTGAAGTATTTACATGAAGGGTTGGCAGATCAGCCCTGTGCCCCATCTTTTAGAGGCAGAGCCTACCAAGCTCTGCCCCCAGCAATAAAGCTGTGCTCAGGATGCTCAGGGCCCCTCTGCTGCTGCATCCTCCTCTTTATTTATTCACCCACTGTAGATGCTAAAAGGGCTTTAGCAGTGAATTTCTTCAGCTCTGTAGCATTTTGTGAGAACTCTGGCTTTTCCATGCAAGCTAACCAAAACAAAGTTATTAGTTTGTCAAATATCCACACCTGTTACTTGTTTTTACCAGATTGTTATGGCTCCAGCTAGAAAAACATTTGGGAATGGCCATGTTAGAGTTGGGCCAACCCCCTCGAGGGGTGGATGGCCAGAGAACCAATTACTTTATGCCATTTAATGCACATTTTATGAACTTACATATAAAAGCCTTGGGAAAAAAAAACATTAAACCAGCTCTTGCCACCATTTCTACCTGACCCTGAACTTGGTGTGGTTTTTCTGCATGTCCACGTTACAGCAGTGACATCTGTGTCTGCAGCTGGGTGCAAGGATCTGCATCCTCATCAGAGGAGAATAAATGTATCAGGTGATGAAATACCTCCCAAGTTGGCTGGAGGAAACCCAAACAGCTGCTCCTAAGCTCCCACCCAAGGATGCTCCTGGATTTATTCTGGGTGATGGACAAGGAGCCACGACACCAAGGCTGGGATGGAGGGGGAGCTTTGTGCAGCACTGGAGATTTATAACACCAGTGGGAATGGTTCCTTTGTTTCACTGAGGAGCTCGTTAGTGAAACAAATCTGTCACCAGGGCTGGCCAGGGAGGTTTTCCCAAAGCTTTGTGACCTCCTCCCCAGGGCAGCCCAGAAAAACTGCCCTCGCTGCCCCCACTATTTCCTCACACAAAGAACATCATGAAGATCGCATCTTTTGAGGAGAAAGGTCTGTTTCCACCCTACATCCCCCAGAGAACCGAGTCATGCACACCAATGTGTGGTGTGGAGGTGATTTATTCCCTGGCTGCATCATCACTTGGGGTCTGCAAAGGCATTTGGGAATTTCCCTTTTCCCAGGTTTCCCTTTTACTGATGTATTTCTGGGTAACAATGTGATACATTAATGACAAAGCAAAATGCTTTGTTTTCATGTCACGAGGTATATAAAAAAAAAAAAAGCCTTTGATCTTGCCCCTCTAGAGCAAAATTGTGAATGAAATTGGATGAAATTTGAGGTTTTCAGAGAGAACAGCAAAAATAAATTGAAGCATTTGTGTTTTTGCAGAAGCCGATCTGATCTTGGGCAAGGGATGAAAACACAGAGGAGAGTGGTTTTGGATATTTAGGAAATGGAGAAAATGAAGGACCAATTCCCTGCTCCGTGGACTCTGGACCCCCTGTGCAGACTTGTTTGTGCTGCTCAGTCCCTTGGTGCATCCGCAGTCCATAATATCCATTTAATATGGTACTCTGAAGGAAATGGCAGATTTAGGAGGTGCTGAGACGTTTAGGTAACAGGACCACAGGAGCATCTATCTTACATCAAAGAGAAATACAACCTGTCCCTGCTGGCATTTTTCTCCTGGGTGGGTGGATATGAAGAGCAAAAACATATCTTGAAAATAAAAATAAAAAAAAACCTCTGCCCTCGCTCCTTGGAACTGTTCCTTAGCTGTGCACAGCTCCTTGTTCTACCTGATGGTGGGATGGGTCCAGCACCAGCCCCGAAAGCTGCTGCCCCAAATCCCCGAGCAAGGTCTCTTCCTCACTCCAGCTCTAAATGGAAGCTTTGGAAAGTGTCCAAGTGTCTTCTCCAGCCTGGAGCCTGATTTTTGTAAGGAAATGTTCTCCCAGGAGCCCGTGAATGTTCAGCACTGGTGGGAAGAACTTTGGGTGTGTTACAGGCACTCCTGAGCTCTGGCAGCCCTGGGAATGGTTTCCACCATCCCAGGCTGCTCCAAGCCCCATCCAGCCTGGCCTTGGACACTTGCAGGGATCCAGGGGCAGCCCGTGCCAGGTCTCACCTCCCTCATGGTCAAACACTTGTGGACCCTCACAGCTGGTCTAAATCAACCCTTTTTTAGATGAAAACCATTAACCCCCAGCCTACCGCAACAGGCCCTGCTAAAAAGCTTGTCCTCCCACCATCTGATGCTTAAAGAGAGCCCCTGATTCCAAAGAGGTGCTTTCACAGTACCTTTGGGGATGGAAAAGGCCTTTAAGGCCACCTTTGAGCAACTCTTTGCTGCAGCCCTGAAGGAGCTGTCACAGGGTCTGGAGTTCAGACTCTGGTTGTGCGCTCACCTTTCTCCGTGGATCTGCTGAGCCTGGCTTTTTAGGGATTTTCCTGCTCAGCAGTCAGGTGCAGCATCCTCTGAGCTGAAGCACTTGTGTTATTCCTGCCTAAAAGCTGCACTGAATCCCCGACCTTCAGGGGGATTTTCTTCTTGCACAGTGAGAATTCTGTGCTGGTGCTGTACTGTGGTGGCCCTCGGGGACGTGGCTCATTGGTGGCCTTGGCAATGCTGGGTTAATTGTTGGACTTGATGACCTTGGAGGTCTTTTTCAACCTTAAGCACTCCATGATTCCAGGGAGAGCCTCCACAGTGGCTCTGCAGTCTCTCATCCAAGGCGGAGAAGGTGGGAAGAACAGAATCTGCATTTGGCACCGACATTTTGTACCTGATCTTGTCCTTTCTGTGTCTGTGAGCCTCCTGCCTCCCCCCAGGTGCAATCAAAGTCCTTTCCTTTCCCCCAGCTGATTTCCTTGAGAAAAACACCCACACTTGTGCCTGTCCAATGCTAAAAAGGTCTTATTAGGATCACTCATAAAAAAGAAAAAAATCTATATACTACCTACAAATAATTGAAATCCTATTTCCAGCTTTCTGGATGCATAAATCACCGTCCTGCTCAGCAATCCAAACCACAGCAGGAACGCTTCTGATCCTGAAGAGAGCACATGTTCTTCCCTCTTGCCTTGGTCCAGTGGGAAATATCAGGAGATGACACCAGAGGCCTTTGTCGTGTTAAATAAATGGGAATAAAGCACTTTGACCCAAGGGAAGAGTGGGAATGAAATTGAAATTGTTGGAGAGGAGACATTCTCTGGGCTCTTGAGATGTTGTCCAGGGAGATTTTTCCTTACGAAACCTACCAAAGGTGGGAGTATGAGAAGATTTAAAAATATATCTCTGGTTTCAGGTAAGGAATTATCCATCTGAGCTCCAGCGGGGTCATAGTTCTTGCAAGGTAATGGAAGTTGCATCTTGGAAAGTTATGTTTTCTTTTATTTTTTGTTCCATGAAGTGAAGTGAGAATGAATTCTGGGTTTAAATGGTGCCTGAGATTGAGTACAATGTCTGTTTCCCAAGCCAGTGTGTCACTGCTGAAAATCAGCCTTTCCAATTAATATGCATTTATTCATTGCCTTATTTATTAATTTATTGCAGGGATAACTTTCTGGAAGCTCCAGGAAAACGTTGCAGCAAATATTGCTTTACTCCCTACCTGGGCTGATGCAAAAAGAGAGCCTGGAATGTAAATTCAATGCATTATTTATTATCCAAGGGTTAAGTCTAACCCAACTTAACAAAGAAAGAGAAAAGATATTTACATTTGCTAATTTGATCCTGAAGCTGAGCTGATCACTAGGGTTCTAAAATTGCCCAAGCTCTTATGTTGATGTTCCTGTGGAGTTGTCACTGGCATTCCCTGGTTCCTCTGCCCTCTGCAGAGATCCCCCAGGAAGATTTGTCAGAGCTGGGGTAGATCCTGGGAGCAGGGAGGTTATTCCAGCAATGCCTGAAGGACAGTTAGTGACTGTGGACACAAATTATTGACACGGTTTGGGCTGGAGACCTTCCTCGACCAGAATAAATTTTAGGGGTCTCTGTGGACTACCAAGGTCTCTTTGTGGGCTAAGAAGGATGTGGAACCACTGGCCAGCATTATTCAGAAGATTTAATATTGTATAAAAAAGCTTTTGGAAGGTGTTTCCCCAGACTGGGGGAAGAACAGAACATCTTTGTGCTGCCTGAACTGTTTTGTTGTAAATAAATTATCTGGAATGTCAGGAAGGTTCTTCCTGTTCAGCACTCATTTATGCACTCGCTGCTTTCTCTGGGCAGGGATTGCTCTTGCCTGAGCTCTCCATATTTCCCCCTACAAATTGCTCTCAAATTCTTCATCTGCAAACCTTTTATTTTTCACCTGGCTGTAGCTCAGTTGAATTATGATTTGCTTTCTTAACTGACATTCTCCATCCAGCTCTCTCGAGAGCACTTCTGTATGATATTCCTGAAATTTTAAAATATTTCTGCTCATGCAGAGCTTTGATCTGGCCCAAATTCTGGTGTGGATTTGTCTAAATCACCTACAGTGATGACCTTAGGAAAGAGGAACACGGGAGATGTGGGTTTTCCCAAAAAAAGGCACCCACCAGGGTGGTGCTGCTCCTTCATGAGTTGCTCCATACTGGGAAAAAAGGAAAGAGTGGTGAGGAGAGGCCTCTGTTCCTCCACAAAAATCCCTCTGCTTTTACCTGAAAGGCCTGGAAAACAGCTTTTCCCTCTCTTCTCCCAAGCTGCAGGAATTCCCCCTGACCTGCACAGTCTCTGCTGAGTATTTGCGGTATTTATTTAACTTACTGCAGTAATTTTCATCCTTTCTTGCTTGTCACAGTAAATCAAAGTAAAAATAGGGAGATACTGCTATGGAAAAAATGATAACCTTAAAAAATTATGGCTGATGATATGCCCTGAATTGTCCTGATGGACCTGTGGGCTTTGGAGGGGACCTGACAGTGAACAGTGACTTGGTCACCACCTCAAGTCTGGGTGAAATCTTCATCCTCAGGGGATGCTGCTGGACTCACCTTTAAATGCAAATCAGATCCATTTTTCAGATCACCTGGGAGCTCTGTCAGGCTCCCTGGCTACATCAAAGGCAAGGCAAACCTTTATCTGCAGCACTGCTGAACACCATCTGAAAAACTTCAGTGGGCAAACGTGCAAAAATATCACTTCATGCTCTCGGGTTGTTTCAAAAAAGTTGAGACTTCTCTTTGCTGCAGTGCATTTGTTTTCTGTTGTGGGTTAACTTTCCCCCAGTTAATTCACATAAGGAGTTCTCCCTGTCACTCAATTTTGCAAGCAGGTTCTGCTCAGACCAGTGGGGCTGTTCTCATTCCGTGACCCCACACAAGGATGGAAAAGGGATGGGAATTAACCCCTCTCACACTGCATCTCATTTCCCGCTGAAAAGAAGAACTGCAGGTACAGCCTGAGAAAAGATTTTGTAGCTTATTTTCAAATTATTAAAAAAAAAAAGCCCCCAAACTCTGTCAACATGACATGAAAATTTGTCTAAGCTTTTGGCAGACTTAAAAATAATAATTAAGCTTTCTCTCAGCGTTGAACAGAATGTGCCTCTCAAATCCAAAATTAAGCATTCTTTTCTACTTGAAAACTCATTTAAACATCTACAAGTGAGATAAAAATGTATTTAGGAAGTAAACATTGAGTTAAAAACCACATTGGTTTTATGGCATGAAGTATGGACATATTGGGGTTTGGGGTTTACTCTTTGGGGAATTTTTTCCCCCACAGTTCCTTTTGACTGAATCCACCTGGCAAAAATGAGTAGTTTAATAAAAGTTTCAGATTCTAAGATTTTCTGCAGTGGCCCATAAGAAAGGTTACACTGATCTTTGATGCTTGGGGTAAAGAAGTTAAAACAAAAACTTATTTTTGAGAATGCTCTTAAAAATATGAAATGGTCAATAAAGCCTTTCAAGCATGGAAGACCTGCACTGAGTCCTTCATCAGTGGTATCCCAAATTTCCAGAGAAAAGGGGGCCATTCTCCTGTTCTACCTCTTGGAGGCAGAAATCCTAAACCTCCTGATGCTCCCAAAACCCCCACAAGCTGCTTGCCATTATGGAGTGTTGGGAGCAAGGAAACCCTGAATTTCTGAGGCAGGAGCTGAACATGGCCCAGGGCTGGGAGGGAAGATTTACAGCACTTGTGGTTTTCTTTGGAGCTGAGTTGTTCTGGAGAGATCCTGAAGCCAGCAAAATCCCCAGTTGTGGGTGGCAGGTTTAGGAACAGGCAGTGCCTCAATGTGGGATTAAAAAGAAAAGTGAAGACTGCACCAGAAAGTCATTCTGAAATTAAATAAAAAACAAAAAACCCAACCCAAACCTGTCCCTTTTCCAGGAGTTTGGAAAAGCCACTTCTGCCTGCAGGAAAGTACCTGCCAAGTGACATCACTGATGGTGTGGATGCCGAGCTGCCTGATGCAGCTAAGCCCTGGGAATTTGAACAGTTAACAGCTGGACTAATTAGAGAGCCTGGTATTATTGGGATAACTGATAACCAGGGCTAAGCAAGGTTATTTTGCCAGTAATAGATTTGACTTTGCAAAGAGCAGTGGATATTTGCAGAGCTAATGAAAACTGCGCTTCCCAAATTAAAGTGCGAGCGAGCAGGGAAGGAGCTGGAGTGCACCTAATTAAAAATGCATGCCGAGGCAGGGAGGCAGAGTCCAAGGGTAAACAAATGGCAGAGCTCAGATGAAATGCAGGAGGAGGATGAGGTGATTTGGGGTGCCCAGTCCTGGGGAGACAGGGCTGGAATCCCCCTCTCCAGCCCGGGGATGCTGGGGTGGAATCGCCGTCCCTGGGAGCGCTGGAACCACGAGCAGATGTGGCACTGCACAGGCTGGGGTGGTGGGAATGGGGGGATAGGGTGGAAAGTCAGGCTTGGTGATGTTGGAGGACTTTTCCAGCCTCAGTGATTCCATTATTTTGCAGCATTCCCGATGTGGCCGCGTTGCAGCTCTGAGCACACAACCTTTGGGGCTGCGGGGCTGGCTGACCCCAGACAGAGCACAGGGTCACTGTGCAGCTCCCAGAGCTGCTCCTTGAAGACTCTGCCTGGCCACATGCAAATGAGCTTTGATTGAAACTCATTAGCATTTCCCTTTCTAAGCCCTAGGTTGAGTTATTCTTAGACTCCTTTCTCTTGGAGGAATTATGACTTATTTATCTGGCAGAGTGACGACCATCGCCCACCTCATCTTTGTAATCCAACATCACCTTCACATCTCCTCAGCTTTGACAAGGAATATGTCACAGGCACAGCTGTGTGGCATCTGCCTTTCCCAGAATCCAGCCTTTTCCCAGAATCCATCTGCCTTTTCCCAGAATCCAGAGTTTGGATTCTTCCCTTTGTTTTGGTGCTCCAGCTTGGTGCAGCAGGATCGCAGCTCTGGGAAAGATTCCCAAGGGTTTGGCTGCTCCAGCTGCTCAGTCTCAGGGTCAGGGTGGTGTTACTGGCCCTTTCGTGTCAGAGTTCGAAACAAAATTCTCCTTTAATCTGCCTGCGGTTTCATCATCATTATTATCATTATTGTTATCATAATAATTATTAATTATTATGGAGTTAAGTTATCCCTCCCCATCTCTCCAACAGGATATTTACTGGGAATCATATATGAGGAGGATATATAGGATAAGGCATGGCATGAATTCTCAGTATGCCATAAATTGATTGGAAAATGAATCCAGCAACTGTGTGGAATAAAGGTTTACTGAGCACTTGCTGGTATTTCTGGTTCAGTTATGGAAACAGCTCTGGTGTGATGATAGGGATTGGGAATTTGCAAGAGCAAAGCTGTTCACTTTGGACACAGAAAAAGCAGGGGCATTTTATCCAATAATGAATGGATGAGAGAGATTCTCACCACCTCAGATCATGCAAGTGGGGCATCATCGAACATCACCCATTTTAACCCAAGTGGATAAAAAGGAGCTGTTTTCGTGTGGTGCCTGATTATTTAGAGAAATTAACTGATGCAGAAAATGGGGATGGATTCTAAAAGCTGCCCATTGCTGGGGACAGCAGAAGCACCCTGTCTCTAATGATGCCATTTTATCTCTCTGTGCTTTCATGGGAAGATGTGCACAAATTTAGAGCGTAATTAGCTCAAAGTTTTAAAAGAGACATGAAGCCTCATGCATCTGGGTTCAGAGCCGCCTCGTTAATGATTATGAATGAAGATGGAGTGCCTAACAGCCCAAACTGGCATGTTCCACACATCTCCTCCTTTCCAAAGCATCGTCCAGTGCCAGCTCCTTGTCAAAGAGCAAATGTGCAAGTAAAAGGCAGTGCATGTGGAGGAAATGGATTCCTGTATCCACACAGGGAAAAGGCTGACGATGTCCCCACAGCAAGCTCATGGCCCAGGGCATTTGTCAGGTGTGTAAAACACCAGCAGAGACTGCCCCTTAATACCCTGACATTATTGCAGCACTTCCTGGCTGTAAAAAGTTTCCACATTTCAAGGAAAACTCCGATCTGTTCTGCTCAAACCACAGGGGGCAATTTATATTTTTAAGGGATCCATCCCAGCTCACAGGGGAAGTTGAGCTGAAGGCCAAGTGCTGTCCAGGGAGGGGCTTCCAGCTCTGAGTGCCACCTTCCCATCCTCATCATCCTGGAGTTGGATCAGCTCCCATCCTGCTCCTTACCTGAGCACGTTACCTTTTACCAGGGTCGGACTGAAAGCCTTAATGTTGCTGCACTGAAACGGTTGTAAAATCATTAAAGCATCTCTTGTTTTCCTTAACCTAAAGTCATTTAAATCACAAAGCTCCTGCAGAGTGTCAGTGGGACTGGAATTCCCAGATGTGATCGTGATTTAATGCAAAATGAAGTCTTATCATATTAAGCATAATTTTTATCGTATCAGTGACTTACTTAACAGATTAGTAAATGTTGTTTTTCTAAAATCACAAGACAGCTCCTGAGATGTAATTGGATTATGGCAGTTCATTTTCTCCGTCAGCTTTGCAACACTGCAAAAAGCAAGGATTTGCCATTAGAGTATGGAAATCACTCAAATTTCTCTTGTAATTAGACTTAGCCTGCCTTTGCTGTTGGCACATAAATATTGGGTTCTGTCTTCATACATAAATCCCTGTTCCCTTTTAGATATACACAGAATAAAACCCATGTGAACGAAAGAAAGCCAGAAAGGGATGAATCTTTAAACTCTATAACCGAAGAGTTCATTAAGAGTTCACAGTTCATTAAATATTTTCAGGAGCATTTCAAAACGGTTTCAGGGAATGTCTTTATAGCGAGTGGAACTAGAAATGTTAAGATCTTTGGGACTGTTACTTCTTTTATACATATATATATTTTTTTTTTCTCTAAACTCAGTTAAATCTCACCAAGTTTTGATGTTTGGAGACTTCAGACCAATCTCTGCTGCTTTCCTATTTCAGAGGCACTGGGCCATGAATTTGTTGGCCACTAGAAAGGTGACTGGTGCACAGAGTGAAAATAAGGGCTGGAGATTATGTACACGTTCGAGGTCAAGTCTGAAATAGTAAAAATCCATCTCTATAGAGCTGCTTTAAAGTGATATTAAAGTTGCAGCTGCTCCTCATAGTGAAAATGCTTTTTCCATACTCTGTCCTGAAGTTTTTAGGGTCACCCTTGCAAGGAGCTTTGCTGGCACTTAAAGAATGATCCAGTCCCATAAAATCAGGATGAAGACTGTTTCCCTCTCTCCCTACTCCAGCACAGCTCATAAAATCCACCCTTTATTGACCAAATGGATGCTAACGTGTCAAATCTGAGCACCTGGAATATGTGGGGTTTATTACTGCTCTGCTAGCAGCAATAGGAAAGTTATTCCTGCAAAATCTCCTGGATGGAATTACAGCAGATCCAGCAATATCGAGTGCTGAGAATTCATGTGCATGGAATCTCTGAGAGCGCCACTTGCACAGCACAAAATTTAGACATCTGAGCCACATTTTCATTCTCATATAATCTACTCTCGCCCACTAATAGCAATATTTGGAATAATTAGTTACAATTCAGCCTGAAGGTCTCAATTTCCATTTAACTGGCAAACTTTTACAAGCAGCAGACATTAGCAGCTTGAAATGTCACAGCAAAGTTTAATCAGGCAAGACAATGCATGAAAATGCTTAAAAAAATATTTCTAATTGGCAATGTAATTATTTAATTTATTGTCTAAACTGGGGTGCCAGCTACTTTGTCTAAGGCTTTCAATGGAGACTTTCCAGAATGGAAACTGTAAATCCAAGGCCAGGTTGGATGGGGTTTGGAGCAGCCTGGGGTGGTGGAAGGTGTCCCTGCCTGGGGAGGGGCAGGGAATGAGAGGGGCTTTAATGTCCTTTAAAATCCAAACCATTCTGGGATTCTGTGATTAGCCAGGCAATATCCTCAAGGACTACTCCTTATTCCAGAACTAACCCCACTAGTGCTGACAGTGGGGCATGAAGGGCTGAAAATGAGGGTGTTGCATGTTTTGGGACAGGTTTTAAAGCCAGGGGTCATGCTTTGGCCAAGCAGGTGCACTTTGGAGCAGCTCCAAGTGCAGGACACATCCCACTCCTTTGTGGATTGCTGGAGCCTGACAATTCCCACATCAGCCAGACCACAGGTCACCTTTCCCAAAGGCTCCAGCCCTGGGGTAACAACTTCCCAGACACTTTTTCTCCACATCTGTTGTGTGGTAAATGCCAGGCAGTGCTCACTCCCTGCAGTGGGACCATTCCCTGCCTCGCTGGGCAGCTGCATCCTGCTGCAGCTCTGTCTGCTCCTCGGGAATTTCCATGCATTTAGGTAGCCATCTGGATGCAGGGATAAACGAGGATGTTGGGAGTTCTCACAGGTCCTCAGATGAGCTGTGTCTGCATGTTTTTTAAAGGCACCTCCCCAGGGACCTGCAGCTGCTGTGTGTGTCCCTCTCCCTGCACTCGCCATCAGCGGAGCAGAGGGAGCCGGATCTCGCACTGAGGAGAATAATTAAGTGAAATAATCTTTCTTTACTGTGTCTTTCAATTCCCCATTCCCTGCTCTGGCTTTACTCTTCCCCAGAGAGCTGCTTTTTACTGCTAACACTACTTTGGCCAGAAGGCTTCATAAATCACCTGCTGAAGAACCGAGGCATCACCTGTAGCTCTTCCCAGTCATACCCTGTGCAACAGTTCCTGAGCTCATCGCTCCACAGCAGTGGCCCAGATGCAAATTAGAGAGCAGAATTCAAACAGAAAAGCAGTTTATAAGCTCATCCTGTGGCCTGTTTGAAAGCCAGGGTTAAAAATCAACCAGGGTTCAAGAAGCAGGGAAATATCTTATTTCTGATGCTGCCACTCTCAAGGAGTATAAAGAGCATAAGAACAGCCCCAGCTGGCTAGGCTGAGGATATATTTAGCAAGGTTCTGCTCTGTGGCAGTGATGATTATGGAAGGATTTAATAACCTGACAGGTAAAGAATAATCCTTCCTCCTCCTGGAAATCATCCCTGGCAAATTTTGGAGCTGTCATAAGGAAAGCATCCAGACTCTGACCCAGGAGGGTGGAGTTGATCCGTGCTGCTCCCACCTTTCCCTCTCTTCTCCCTGCACTCATTCCTGTGGCTCTGCCTGGAGAAAGGTGATAACAACACTTCCTTTATTCCATGTGTTTTTTGGGTTTTTTTTATTTCCAAATACTACTCCCAGGATACAGAAGGTGCAGGTGAATGGAAAGCACCTCACTCAAGTACTTGAGCATCATGGCAGGATGCTGCTCTTGTAACAACACAGTCAAATAATAGCAATAATAGCCATAATAGCAATAATAATAATGATAATAAATTTAAAAAATAAAATGCCAGCAATAAAATAATAATAATAACAACAATAACAATAATAATAATAATAATAATAATAATAATAATAATAATAATAATAATTTAAAAAATGACAATACCTCTTTAAAAATAAAAAATAATCAGTACAGTTTTGAAAAACCTGCTTTTCCTCCCTTTTCATCACTGTTCCCTTTCCCTGCTCCCTCATTCTTCTCCTCCCTGCCAGCCCTGCAGAACATGAAATGTATTTCCCCCTGCCCCAGCTGGGAGCCTCTGCCAGTGGATATTGCTGCTGTGGAATGCTCTTATTTCAAGGTGCTGGCAGGGATTGTAAGACAGAGTTGAGCAAGTGAGTGAACTCCAAACTCACAAAATTACATGCCTACAGCACATCATATGGTTAATAAAATGGAAAAATCGAAGCTATGGTCCCACAAGTTCTCTCTTTTAAAGCTCAGACACCTTTAGTTTATGAATTAGTAAGCCTTTTTCATTTCATAGTCCAGAGGGAATCTCTGTTTGCTGCCCTGCTCCTCCTGGTCCTGCTGTGCTGTGCTCTCTTATAACTTTTATTTTAACCTTCTTCTACTTTTAATTGCATTTGAGGAAGAATTCAGCCTGAGAAAACACTCTCTTCCTCCCTGCCTGGCAGCAGCTGGCTTTGGAATAGTCAGAAACATCATTAAAAATTGGAATGATTTTCAGTGCACCCATTGATCATTTATAATGCTTCAACCTTACTGTCTGTAAATAGGGGCAAGGCAAATGCAGTGCTTTTCTGGCATTTCCATGGGGAAATTCGGGAGGAATTTCTGGAAGGGGATGTTCAGGAAGGTTTGGAGTGCCCATCCCTGGAGGTGCCCAAGGAAGGGCTGGAGGTGGCACTCAGAGCTCTGGGCTGGGGACAAGGTGGGGATCAGCTTGGACTTGAGGGTCTCGGAGATCTTCTCCAACCTCAGTGATCCTGGGAATCCTGGATGTCCCAAATGGAATCTCTAAACACAGCCATACCTGGGGTTCCTCTGGATGTCTTGAACACATCAGGACTGCATTGAATCAAAACCTGCTTGCAGANCCAAATACTACTCCCAGGATACAGAAGGTGCAGGTGAATGGAAAGCACCTCACTCAAGTACTTGAGCATCATGGCAGGATGCTGCTCTTGTAACAACACAGTCAAATAATAGCAATAATAGCCATAATAGCAATAATAATAATGATAATAAATTTAAAAAATAAAATGCCAGCAATAAAATAATAATAATAACAACAATAACAATAATAATAATAATAATAATAATAATAATAATAATAATAATAATAATTTAAAAAATGACAATACCTCTTTAAAAATAAAAAATAATCAGTACAGTTTTGAAAAACCTGCTTTTCCTCCCTTTTCATCACTGTTCCCTTTCCCTGCTCCCTCATTCTTCTCCTCCCTGCCAGCCCTGCAGAACATGAAATGTATTTCCCCCTGCCCCAGCTGGGAGCCTCTGCCAGTGGATATTGCTGCCGTGGAATGCTCCTATTTCAAGGTGCTGGCAGGGATTGTAAGACAGAGTTGAGCAAGTGAGTGAACTCCAAACTCACAAAATTACATGCCTACAGCACATCATATGGTTAATAAAATGGAAAAATCGAAGCTATGGTCCCACAAGTTCTCTCTTTTAAAGCTCAGACACCTTTAGTTTATGAATTAGTAAGCCTTTTTCATTTCATAGTCCAGAGGGAATCTCTGTTTGCTGCCCTGCTCCTCCTGGTCCTGCTGTGCTGTGCTCTCTTATAACTTTTATTTTAACCTTCTTCTACTTTTAATTGCATTTGAGGAAGAATTCAGCCTGAGAAAACACTCTCTTCCTCCCTGCCTGGCAGCAGCTGGCTTTGGAATAGTCAGAAACATCATTAAAAATTGGAATGATTTTCAGTGCACCCATTGATCATTTATAATGCTTCAACCTTACTGTCTGTACATAGGGGCAAGGCAAATGCAGTGCTTTTCTGGCATTTCCATGGGGAAATTCGGGAGGAATTTCTGGAAGGGGATGTTCAGGAAGGTTTGGAGTGCCCATCCCTGGAGGTGCCCAAGGAAGGGCTGGAGGTGGCACTCAGAGCTCTGGGCTGGGGACAAGGTGGGGATCAGCTTGGACTTGAGGGTCTCGGAGATCTTCTCCAACCTCAGTGATCCTGGGAATCCTGGATGTCCCAAATGGAATCTCTAAACACAGCCATACCTGGGGTTCCTCTGGATGTCTTGAACACATCAGGACTGCATTGAATCAAAACCTGCTTGCAGACAAATTTTGTGGAACAGGGAAAGCAGTTTTCCCTGAGCAGAGCAACACAAACTCTGCCCCATCCCTCACTCCCATCCCTGAGCAAATGCCTGGATAAGGAATATCTCTAATCGTTCTGATAAGAGGCTCTATCAGTACTTTCAAAGGACTAATGGCATTTAACTCCCAGATTCTATTTATAAACGGGCTCCACTTAACTCCTTGGATAGTTGACTTTAATAAGCACTTGTGGAGCACAAACACGCGGCTGAGGCTGGGATGGAATGGTTCTCCAAGGAATACTCGCAACAACGAGTGGTTTGGCTAATGACAGCAAACACGGCTTTGTGAAGGCTTTATTTACCCAGCCCCTGATTTATTCTGGAGCTGGGAAAAGGCTTCTTCCCAAGCAGGCAAACCCTGGGGGGAAGGGTATCGAACCTGCCTTTTCTTGGTCCGTTATTGAAGGGCATTCCTGAGCGGGAGCGCTTTGGAAACAAACCACATCCACAGTTCTTGGCTGAGCAAACGAGGCTTCATCTCCCTGCTCTGATCTCGGGCAGGTAGAGGTGTTCAGCATGTTCCCGGTGTCAGAGCTCGGATTCACCTCCCCGCCAGACGCTCGCCGCTTATCTCTGACAATTAGCGGGGCCGAAATCACCTTGTTTGCTGCATTATCACCGAAGGAAGACAGCTCTGCCCTCGCAGCTCTGCCTGCAATCTTGTTTTCTGACTCCACAGCGCGAAGGAATTTATTAACCCTTCGCTCCCACAGGTCCTTTGCTTTCGGGAGGTTTCTGCTTTAAGGCTTTTTAATGGAAAGGCGGGGATTTATTTTTTTTAGGGTGTGATCGGTGATACCCCAGGGATCTGTAATTTGTATGGGATTCATATCTATGTGACTTGTAAAGTTGATGAATCTCCTGAGAATCTTTACAGAGACTACATAGATGGAAGATATATAATGTTTTTTATTGCTACAGACTTGGGTATCCAGAAAATTGAGATTATTAAAGGGGGACATAAGAAAAACCCTCCTAAAAATGTGCATAAATATATAATATTTTGATTACACTAGTGATAACAATTTTCCTAACAAACCCTGGTCATTTTTCATTTTGATTATAGTTTTTCTCTCCCTTTCACACCTGCTTTTCATGATGAATTGTGGCTGTTGCTCTGCCTGCTCAAGCTCTGCTGGAGCCACGTGCGTTTGGGATTTGCAGTGGCTCATTTTTAAAAGAGTTGTGTGAAAATGATCTTGATGTGTTTGGAGCCAAAATTAACCTTGAAAGAAAAGTCAAAACACCAAAATCTACATAGCTCTGATCAGTTATAAATCATAGGATCATTGAATGGGTTGGAGGGACCCTGAAGATTATCCCATCCTACCCCTGCCATGGGCCGGGACACCTCCCACTGTCCCAGGCTGCTCCCAGCCCCAGTGTCCAGCCTGGCCTTGGGCACTGCCAGGGATCCAGGGGCAGCCCCAGCTGCTCTGGGAATTCCATCCCATTCCCTCCCCAACCTCACAGCCAAGAATTCCTTCCCAACAGTCCATCTATCCCTACCCTCCAGAAGCAGAAGCCATTCCTCCTTTTCCTGTCACTCCAGCCCTTCTCCAACATCCCTTTTGTCTCCTTCAGATCCTGTTCTGAGTTTCCCTCATAAGAAGTGAATCACTCAATTCACTGACAAATCCAGCAGAATTGTGACACTGAGCTCCCCTGACCCTCCTTCTTTCTGCATTGTTTATATCTGTTCAGCTTCCTGTACTGGGATTATTCTTCCCCACACACACAATCAAAATTTAAGGGTTTTTTACTCTGTTTAGGTTAAAATAGTTCATTTCTGAAGCAGTTCTTGAGAGAACAGATCGGGCTTTAGGTGCTGCTCATTAGCACCTGCCTGCTGAAGTGCACATTTCAGACACTAGCACAGAGGCACCACACAGCTCACTCTCCATATTTCCTCGAAGAAGGGTTTTTTTTTTCAGGGTGAATTATAAGGTTTGCTTACAGTTTTATGCTTCCAGCTCCACACTGCTGTCCCTGCAATAAATGCAGCCCTGGAGGACTCCTCTGAAGAGTGACTTCATTCCTCCACTCTCGACACAATTATGATGAGTCCAGCACTGAGCCATGGTGATGCTCACAATATTAGTGATTTGTAGCCACAATATTATTTAAAAATATGAATTCATTTACATTATTCAGAGCTGCTGAACTGGATGGCCCTCATCCTGATGACCTTTACTTATAGTTTTGTATAACTTGGCTGCAGGAGAGATGAAAATTCACCTTCTACACTCAACATATCACAGGCAGCAGTGGAAATCCTGCTCTTCCTTCCACCCTCTCGGCTCCCCATGTTTCACCCCCATGGACTTTAAAATGACAATGTCTTTGATATTATTAGTACAAAGGCTACATCTTTCTTTTTGCTGATTAAACCTCTCCCATGTAGGGAGTTTCTGTAAGGAGAAGAAAACTCAGCAGAGGAGGGAGGATAACTCCCTGTGGGTCAGGCTGGCAGGTTGATGGGACAGGAGACGAGCTCCAGCATTTCTAGGAATGACTCTGGCTCCTTTCCCTTCACATGGGAGAGAAGTTCCTCTGAAATCAACAGATTTTGTTCTACCTGACACCATTTTTCTACTGCCTGACAGAAGCTTTGGATCAGTCCTGGAGTAAAAAGGAGAAATCCAAAGGTAAATAATGTGTGCAAACAAATTCGTTGTGAAGTGAGATGTGAGATGAGAAGAGCCCAGAGATGACACCTCTGATCTGAGCCTTCCCAGAGCTCTTCAAACATCAGCTCCTACATTTGCATGGAAGTTGCATCTCAGGGAAGCTTCTAAGACAACACCACGCAGCAACAAAGTCCTGACATCACTTTGAAAACACTCAGCCTAATTCTCTCAAAATTTGACAAGTAATTGAAATTTGGCTACTTGCAATCACTGGAATGAAAGCAAAAAGGGGCAAAGTGTAACATGGCAGAGCTGGTAATAAATTGCAAAGCCTCTGTTTTAATTGCCTCAGAGCTGATGAGCCTGTTGGTGGCACCCAGGAGTCAAACGTCCACGGAAATACAAAAATCCCAAGGAATGGGGATTCCAGCTGGCTGAGGCAGCAAGGGACCATCCACAGCAGCTGCATAAAGCTGGATAAATCCCTCCCAGCACCACACGCTGAATTTCCATACACTGATCTCTGCTCAGCCACTGCAGAGGCAGAAAAATGTGATTTCCACAAAGGAGAGCCTGGGTGGATCAATCCCAGGAGCAGGGAGAGGATTCCACACCTGGGGGTGCAGAGGAGAGCTGAAGTTTTTGAAATGTACAGAAGAAATAAATGTCTAGGAAGTGAAGGGGTTCTAAATGACTTCTAAGGCTGAAGTTTTGCTCTCAGGGTCAAAAGGCCCCTGCACTTGCCTTGCAGAAGGATGGCAGAAATTTTAATTGCTGGCTAGGAAGAAAAGCCATCATAAGAAAATAATTCCTGGACTCCTTTAGATAAATCAGGAGAGCTCTGTGTGTGGATGCAGCTAGGGGGATTTAAATTAGGAATAAAAAGGGAGGTTAAGGCTCCAAAACAAATCTCCAAGTGGGAGGCAATGGTGTTGTCACTCACTCTGAGGCAAACTGCCGTGCTCAGGACAGCAGAGTTTGGGGGTTCCCTCTCTTGGCTCGGCTCATTCCCAGCTTAGGAACAGCCTCCAGGCAGACTTGATGTGAAATCCACCTGGCAGTGGAGTATCAGGTTAAAAACAGTGACCTGCTGGGCTGTGCCTCTGTGCCTGGGGAGCTGGAGCAGCCCAGTGCAGTCTCCTCGTCAGCCTCAAAAGAGAGAAAGGGAATTTGCAAAATTCCTGGCTTTTCCTTAATAAATCGGACCATTAGCTGCTGAAACAAAACACAACGTGTGAAGAAGAAAACATCACTCTCTGAATAAAGCAAACACACTCTGATTAATTTACTTTCTTTCTGAGCTGACAGCAGAGGTCAGCAAGGAAGACAACAGAAAATCCCATTTTCTCAGCTTGGTTGCAGGTTGTTTGGGGAGGTCACTGTGAGCAATCACCCACCTGGGCACCAAAATGTTACCTCAAATTACCTGCAAGTCCTGGCCACTTTTTATCCTGCTGGTTTGTTGTCACATCATGGAAACTATTGGTACTTTTTCACCTTTGGAAATCTTTTTTTTCCTCAGCCACTGGATTGTATTTATTTATTTTTCCTCCATAAGCTCTCATTCTATTATAATAAACTATGTTGTGAAGCTGGGGCTGCCCCTGGATCCCTGGAAGTGCCCAAGGCTAGGACAGGACCTGGAGCAACCTGGGATAGTGGAAGGTGTCCCTGCCCATGGAAAAAGTCTGAAACTGGATGAACTTTAAGGTCCCTTCCAACCCAAACCATTCATTCTATGAAGTGGGAAAAAAAAAGCCACAACAATGAAATGCCATTTATTTTACACAACTTCTCTAATCCATGTTTCCCCCTTTTTCTTTACACTCATTATTATATATTTTGATTAAATATTGTATCCTTTGAGGAACCCACCCCTCCAACACTCTTACAACAACAATTATTGAGTGAAGCACTGGCTGGCTCAGCACTAAGTTTGCTCTCCAGCCTTCATCTCCCACCTCTTCCTTCAAAGCTTCCTGTTCTCCACACTCCAGAAACCCTGAACACAAGAAGTAACATTCAGACCACAATTACATTTTTCCAGAAAAAAAAAATTTAAAATGTAATATAGGGATGGAAACCTAGCATTGTGGTTTTAATAGAGGCAATGAATTAAAAACAAACAAAAAAAACCCCCAAACAAACCCCAAACAAACAAAGAAAAAACCCCAAAACCCAAAAAAACCCCCAAAACTAAAAACAAACAAAGAAAAAAAAAAAGGAAAACCCCAAGAAATATAGAAATTACCATGAATTTTATAATATCATTTGTGTTTGCATAGAAAGACTTATGAAGATCAAAGATGCTGCTGGTTAGATGTTCTCCAGCGAAGAATTGCTTAATTTAGACATATTTAACACGGCTTTTTTTCTGATTTTTTTTTTTTTTGGTAAGTCAATAAAAAATACCAGGGACAAATATTTGCTTCATCATTATCAGCCATGGAAGTGGGTGGATTATTTTTGTCGCTTCTGCAGTGCAGCAGAGAGGTCTGCTTGTAGAGAGTGGAGCCCTTCTTTGATGTGGGTGCTTTTAAATCGCTTAATTGAGAGGCAGATGGTAAGAAACAACACCAAAAAAAATGAACCCTGATGAAACAAAACCCTGCACAAAGGTGGAAAATTGCTTGAGGAATGCTCTGGTCTCACAGGGAGAAATCTTTCTATTTGTAGCTGGTAACTGCAAACTCCAAGGCTGTGATTAGGCTTTAATGTAGAAGAGGTAACACGATGTAGCTGATGAAAACACGGCAACGCAGCATGAGGGAAAGAACAAGGAGGCAACTTTTCCCACAAAAGGAAACTTTCAGATCTTCAAACGCACCCTGACTTCAGTAGCAACAACTGGGGGGAAGAAAAGGCTTCAGTGTTCCTACAAAGCATCCAAAATACTTTAGCAAATTCCTTCAGGCTTGTTAACATTTTGGACTGCCTACAATGTAGGGTTCTGCATTGGGTTCCCAGCTTTGGGTGCAGGGTGACATCATGGGGGAATTTGGCACAAACACACCGAACAAGTCCAGGAGGACTGGAGCACCTCCCCTATGGGGACAGGCTGAGGAAATTGGGGATGTTCAGCCTGGGGAAGGGAAGGTGCTGTGGAGACCTCATGGAAACCTTCCAGGGTCTGAAGGTACCACAAGGAAGTCAAAGGGACTCTGCATCAGGGACTGGAGTGGCAGGACAAGGGGGGATGGATTCCAGCTGAAAGGGGTTTAATACAGGCAAGAAATTCTCCCCTGCGAGGGTGGTGAGGGACTGGAATGGAATTCCTGGAGAACCTGGGACTGCACCTGGATCCCTGGAAGTGTCCAAGGCCAGGCTGGACAGGGATTGGAGCAGCCTGGGACAGTGGAAGGTGTCCCTGCCATGGCAGGGGTGGCACTGGATGGGCTTTAAGGTCCCTTCCACCCTGAACCCTTCCATGGTTCCGGGTTATTGGTGATGCTGCTGGTGGATCATTGCCACAGAGGTGGAATATTTGGTGGCCTTATAGGGAATGCTGGAAGCTGCCAAGAAGGGCCTCAACTCTGGCTGTATTTTCTGCTTTAACCTCAACAGTGATATTTATATTACAGATAAGGAGACAGAGAGACTTCAAACCAAATAATACAATAGAGAAGACACCAAGACATGAGGAAACAGTGTCATCCATTACTTATTCCAAAGCTTGGACTGAAATTCCAGCTAAAATAACACCTTCCTACAGGCAACACAAATGTTTAGAGGGGAAAAATTATAAATTGTGCTCCGTTGCAGTCAAGAACCACAACGTTGATAGTCCCCAAAGGACTTCACCTCAGCCGAGGCAGGGCATTAGGAGTGAATTACCCACAGATTGAATCTGTAATCAATGGAAAAGTCAAGGTAGTTAAGGTATTTAGAGCACAGACCATAATAAGCATAGCAAGAAAAGCAGTGGAGTTTTTTTGTTTTTGTGGAAGGATTGTGAGAGAAAAAAAAGGAGAAAAAATCTGGCCTGAAAGTGAAAATTCAAATGCAGGCTCACACATCTTTGTGGTGATTTCAAAGTTCTTAGGATTTCTAAACCGTAGGTGTGGGGAGGGCAGGTATCCTGTTTCTGAGGAGTCACAATTGTCATTTTTAGGACTTTTATCTACCAGTGCTATTTCATAGACACATAGGATGGTTTGGGTTGGAAGGGACCTTAAAGAACATCTCATCCCAATTCCATGCCATGGGCAGGGACACCTTCCACTACAGCACCAGACCATGGCTAAATCTAAGTAAACGATAAAAAAGCCAAAAATAAAAATAAAAATAAAAATAAAAATAATGCAGTTATAACTCCGTGATTAAAATGTGGCTGTTTCAGGAAAGATAAATAATTTCACATGTTTGAGGGAAGGGATAAAGGTAAAACCTGGAATTAGAAGCAAAAGTGCCTAAAGATCCTCAAATAAATATATTAAAGCATTCTTGAGGTGATTATATGACAGATTTTGACCACTGGCAGTGGAATTAAGAGCTCTTTGCAAGGTTCTCCATCTAAATTTCACGACTGCCAGATCTTAATCTCAGGTCCATGTCATGCCTTGTTTGTTCCATGGAAAACACTGCTGTGATGCTCCCTGCATATCCATTAGCCACATTTTTTTCCCCTTCTTCTCCTGAGATTCTCACAGATATATTGCCCTGCCGAGATTAAAATCTGGACCTAAATCTTCAAAGCAATTACATAGACAAAAAGCAGCAATCTCCTCCTGCTCAGGGAGCAGAAATCTCTGGATCGGAAAGCGATGGGAGATTCTCAACCCCGGGAAAAGGCACCACATCCTGCAGCAGTGATCAATACCCGCACAGATGTTCCTTCCTTGATCTCTCTCCTCTACAAAGCTGGAGGAGTTTGTTGCAGATTTTAATGGAAAGACAATTGGACAACATGGATTTTTCTTTCCCCTTGGAAAAGGGTGCGTTTAAAGAGCCAAAGTGAAACAAAGCAGGGGTGGAAACAGCAGCCTGTGGTTGTTTTCTGCCTTTGTTTGAAATAAAATGCTACTGACTTTTTTGGTGTCTTTGAATACCTTTTTTAGTGTCTTTGAATACCTTTTTTAGTGTCTTTGAATACTTTTCTTGGTGTCTTTGAATAATTTTGTCAGAAATGACGAAAGACTGGAAAATTTCTGCATCACTAATTGTTGCTAAAACCCTTTGAGTGATTCAGGGGGGATTCCAAAAGTTAAAGTTATGCAGTTGTATTGTTGTGTTTAAAGTTGTTAAAAAGAATATTTTATTAAGTTTTTGAGGGAATATTCCAAGTTGGTGGGATGTCCTGCGTTGGGAATTGATGTTTAGAAAGTTTTTTGAATGTTTGGTGTGTTTAAAAATAAAGTCTATTCATTTGTTCCTATTTAAGTTAAGGGAGAGGGTGCCCAGCCCCCTTGCTCAAAATTAAGGCTCACCTGCGTCCAAATTCTAAAATTGGAAACTGGCGGTTGGGTCTGTGACTTGGATGTATCCAGGCCGGCATACTAATGAGGCTCCTTCCCGCCAATGCAAACAAGCCAACATCATCCCCTAGATACCAACACCTGATTGGCGGGAGGGATCCCCTAATTAATTAGTATGCCCAATAACATCAGGCCTAGGGGGAGGATACATCCACAGACCCAACCCCATCAAATTCTCTATAAATTGGAGCTCCCAGAGTGGGAGGGGGCTCATTGTGGCTACCCTTCCAAGGGAGACGCAGTGAGTTCTTCGCCGCAGAGCAGACTAGCTGCTGTTGCAGGTGCGAGCCAGGCTTGGCCTCTCTACCCCTTTTTGCTAACAACCGATTTGAGCTTCCAGCTTAAATCGTTGCCCGGCTCGGAGCTCCTCTGACTTGCCATTGGCAAGTCTGAGCCCCCGATCACCACCGGGACCTGCCCTTTTTCAAACCCATTTTCTTTTTCTTTTCTGTTTACGGGATTCCGGATTTCGCAACGGGATTTCAATAAACATTACCATTTTTGGATCCTGTTGCGAGAACTGTCTTTATTTCTGACACTTTTTTTGGTGTCTCTGCATACTTTTTTTGGAAGGTTTGCTGACTAGAAATGAATAAACAGGGAGAAAAAAGCTGCTTTTGAGGTCCTCAAGGACTGGATTTTTGGAATGTATTGTGCCTGTCTATGTTCTAATGACTGGGAATGGCACAAAAATGAAGCCATCATTTTTTTTTTTTTTACAAAGAAAGTGTTCTAATGAATCAATTCTAAATCACTTTATACTGGCTTTACTCCCACATGCACTTAAAAAAGTCATGGTGCCTGGGATCACTACATTGGTATTTCTTATTTATTTTAAAAGGCAAGAGGCAAGATTTTTGAAACATTGCATGCCATTATGATCCCACAACCATCAATAAGTGACCAGGGGTTTTTCTCCCACAAAGAGACAATTTCAACTGAAATACTCCCAGCAAGAGATTTTGCCTTCAGTGTCACCAGAGCTGGGATTTCACTGGAAGCAGTCAAGGAACTCCTCATTTTCCAACGTGGACGTCCAGTTGTGAGGGCAGAAATCAGCTTCTCCCAGGCCTAATTTGTGCCTAAAGTCATCCAGTGGATTTGGATATTTGTAAATTGTAATTGCACGTGGGAAGTGGTGGGTGAACTGTGGCCTGCACAAAGTCTTGCCTGTAATCCAACACAAAGCAGGCTGGATCTTCAAACATTCCAATATTTCTAGCTGCTGCTGACATGGATGGAATCAGAAACAGGAATACCTGGGAGATTATGGATCAAAATCACTGTGATTTTCAGATTTTGCTACATTACAGAACAAACTGGGGAAACTCTTTTTTGGTGCAGTTACCAAAGACTGCAGAAGACAAGAAGGTCAGAAACGGATTAAAATAGAAGAATTTAAGTCTTATCATTAGCCACACTTCTTGTAGGCGATTAACAGCAAATCCACTGAGGTTAACATTAAAAAAATGTTGTCTATGAGGTTTGCTTGATTTTAAACAGAAATAATTAAATACTGCTGTAGCTGTCTCAAGAAACAAATCCTTCTCGAGAACAAATATCTCCTTTAAGGTATAGATGGGATTGAGTTGCAAAAATGTTCATGTAATTCTATTTAAAGCCATGAATTACGCAGGTAGGAAAAGACCTATAGAAGAAATAAAATAATAATAATAGCAATAAAAATAAAAGAAACAAATACAGGTGGCATTTATAATTTCAGGTACAGAAGAACACAGCTCCTGCTGCATCCCACAGCACTCGGCTGCAAGTGACAAAGTTATATGATCCTGCAGCACTAAAAAGAGAAATTTAGATTTGCAATAAAAGAATTGAAATGGGTTTCCACCTAGCAGGGCCCTCCAAATCAGCAACATGCACCATTTGCACTAACAAATGGCTATTCCACGAGGCAGCAGAAATTTTGATGTGCTGATACGTTGTTTGACATTATTGAGAGGGAAGTGATGCCTTGCTAGAGTAAAAACTGGATTTACCTACATCAACTCAAAGGAATTTGTTACTGGTAACCTCCTTTAACTTTCACTCTGTGTTCTGTTCAATATTTTGGGGTATTTTTAAGCAGTTCCTGGTCTTTAGGGGAAGAAATAATCAGTGGGCTCAGAACAGACACATGAATCACTCATGCCTTCAGCTCTGCCAACCCACTATGGGAAAACCTTCCATGAGTGGTGGAATGTTGGTGCCCCATGATCTGGTTACACTTTGCCATGGTTATTTTGGGGGGAAAAAGCCTCTTAAAGATCCAGATCTTGAATCTTTCACCTGGCAGGGCCAGGTTTTCCTACAAAATTGGAAGACTCCTATTCCATAGGCATATCATGAAAATAAATAACAGTTACAAGGTGTTTTGATGTGCTCATGGATAAAGACCGTGGAATACTTTCAGTAATTTTATTGGGATTCAAACTGGAGCTTGATTTCCTTTCCTAAAATTTATATTTCTTGCAGTTCTTTTTAAGATTTCCAGAGGGGAAAAAAGAATTGAAGATTGTAAACCAAGAAGAAAGAGTCTTAAATCCTTTGATTCTACTTTTGTTCTAATGGTGAGGACTATCACCTGAAAGGAAGGTTTTATGGCTGAAATATCATTAGCTGCTATGACTGAGGTGTTTAGGACGTGCTATAAATTCCTCTTAACTGCTGCTGATCTTTAAATATAATCCACATCTAAACCTCACATCTAATCAGCCAACTAATCAACTTTTTAATCAACATTTCACAAGTAGTCTTGACCTCCCTAAGACCACAGCTTTGTCAATGATCCCGAAAGGCGCTGCTCCGAGACTGGAAAATCCTAAGCAGTACACGAGGCTCAGAGTTCAGAATTTTATTCAGTATTTTGACCTTGAAACCCCTGAATTCATCAGATTTGTCAGTGACAAAAGTAAGATCAAGTCCTGGGCACCTGGGGGCCCTGTGGCGGTCTTGTTTCATTTTCATAAGAAGTCACCAAAGGGCAGAGCTGGCAGCTCTCCAGCAGTGGGATGATCCCAAGGGATGATCCCTGCTCACCAAGGCATTTTCCAGAGCTGAGAACCAGCACCCAGCCCCACCCCCCGGCAGGGGAGAGCCAGCACTGCTGCCTCTGAATTTGGCTCCACATCTGGATTAGTGCCCAGAGCCCACAGCTGCACCTGAAGGAAGCTGCTCCAGAGTGGGGTGTTTTACCCTGGGGATGATCCCAGTGAGAACCGGAGATCTGGAGCCCAGGAAAGGGGAGAAGCCATCCCTGTGAGTCCCATGGCAGCCATCCCTCAGCAGATGGGAGCTCCAGCCTGATGAGCTGGATGTCAAACAACAGCTTTTCACACCAGCATCAATAGACATTTGGGGTTTTTTTCCCTGTGGGATTGAGAGTGATAAAATCTATTCGTGGCAAGCACTTGAGGAACGACGTGGCTCCATATGGGAATGGCCTCTTTGTGCAGCTGCAGCTGCAGGGCTGTCACACACAACACTCACAAAAGGCTCCATCTCCCATCCTTAGCAGGATATTTCCCGGGATTTAGTCCTGCCTGGTGCTGGTGGCTGACCTGGGCACAGGGCTGATGTTTAAACAGATCTATTCCTCAGAAACCAGTGGTGGATAATAAGTTTAATTCCATGTACACAGCAATAACACAGACACAGATTTCCTCCCTCCTGTCCATTCATGCTCCGAGTTGGGCTGAATAACCCAAAATCTTCTGTACTGTACTGTACTTCTATCAACAGCCCAAACTGTCTCCAGCACACCATTACTGTCAGTCCCACTGGGGTTTTAACATTGTCTTTATTCTCACCAACACAAGACTGCAGAAACATCATTTTTGTCCTTGGCAATGCTGAGAATAATGGATTTCATTCCACCTCAAGTACTTTATTCCGATTTTCTACAAGTGCAAGAGGAAGTTTGAGTAGCCAAGAGATGTTCCCCTTCCAGTGAAGGAAAGGATGAGGTACTTTGGTGAAAATCTGTGGGAAATCTCTTGGATTTATCAAGAAGATAGAGAACCTAGTGATGAATATCAGCTCAAGGCCAGGACAGTCCCACTTTGTGGTAACAATTACGACCCCCATATCACTGACCTTTTTCTGAAGAAGGTTTCAACCACGGGTCCAAATTACAGACATTTATTACTGGAGATAAAGGAGTAAATCCATTACTGGAGGTAATAACAGACAGTTTCTCTTTTATGCACAGGAGTCTCTGTGAGGGGATCTGGAGAATCACTTTGCCAGTGATTTCCAGGAGTGCTGCTGGAGCAGGGCAGGACATGGGAAGCTGGATGAGGACACAAGTTCACTGCTGAAATCTGTGACCTCCATGGGCTTTTCTTATCAACACCCTTGGAAATCTCTGATTGTTCTTCAACTGCTGGCATTCCTTTACCCTTCCTGTACCACACCCCAAACCACACTGTTGGTGGGGTCTGTGTTTAAAGAGTGTTTTGCTGCTGAAAGGTCACAATAAAAACTCTTCTTCCTGAGATAATTCCACTCTCCCACTTCTTAGTTTTGCTCTAAGACATCAGAAGATGCAAATAAAGGATTTAAGGGGTTTTACCCAATGATAGGCTGAGTGATTATTCCCCCTGACATAATTATAATCAGCTGGGGGGTTCTTAATGAGGGATTTTGACACATGGGCTGCAGAGTGACCTCTCTTGTTCTACGTCTGCTTGATACCCCCATCTCTGGAAGTGCCCAAGGCCAGGTTGGATGGGACTTGGAACAACCTGAGATGGTGGAAGGTGTGGAACAAGATGGACTTTAAGGTCCCTTCCAGCCCGAACTATTCCTGTAGTTTCAACAAGGGTGATACAAATAAATTAATAATTAGAGGAATATAGAGAGTCTAAGGATTGAGCACCAGCTTTTACCAGAGATACACAGAGGATAAAATATGCTGTTTACCAGCTGAAATAACAATCAGGCTGATTTAGGTTATCAGCTCTCTCATAGCACAAGACAAAATTAAAATGAGCTCCAGTGAAGTTAATTTGAGATGTTTGTTTTTTCACTACACTTCATGCACCAAGAGGAGAAAAATTGGTGGAACAATTTTCCATAAGCAAGTTGAAATAACTGGTGTTCAGGAGATAACAGGGAGATCTCTGTGTGGAAAAGGATCCTGGTAAATCATTCCTGTCTCCTCTTGCAGAAGTAGGATGAGGAACTTGGAGATTTCATCCAGAATTAATGCACTGATAAAAGTTAAGTCAATGTTTTTGGGATTTGAGTGTGGGTAATAACTCCTTGTGCCATTTCACAGAGTGTTGGAATGGTTTGGGTTGGGAGGGACCTTAAAGACCCCTCAGTTCCTACCCTTCACATGGACAGGAACACCTTCCCCTATCCCAGGGTGCTCCAAACCCCATCCAGGGGCTCTTCAACATTTCAGGTTGAAGTAGCAAATTTTTTTTAAGATAGCAGGGACAGAGCTTACTTCTCCAAAATGTAAAATTTCATGGAATCAGGCAGAAGTGTGGGGGCCAACTTTTCAGAACAGCAGTGGCATAGGCTGAAGGCAAATTGTTCAAGGACGTGGATCCCTTTGGATTTCAGTGTTCAACGCTGGAACCAAAAGGGAAGGTTGGGACTTAGTCTCGGGAATAGAAAATATCCCAGAAAATGCCCCTCATTTAAGAAAACCTTCAAGGTATGAAAAGACCAAGGTCATCAAGTTCACACATTTTGTCCAATAGCTGCAAGTTCAGGTTTGTGGAAGAAGCACCGGGATTTCCAAGGGAATGTTTCCCATAATTGTTTTATCCACTCCATTTCCATACAGGAACATGCACGTCAGCCAAGCTCTTCTTTTATGCAGGAAACACAAGCGGGCTCTGACCTTGCTGACATTTAGGGGGCTTGATCACTGGCACTAAATGCTTAACAAGCAGAGATTTGATTGTGTGGCACGAAGCCTGCATAATTTATTTTTAACAGCCTGATAAAATCCCTTGCATGGGTGAAAGCTGCACAAAGGTTTGGGTAGTGGAGAGGACTCTCCCTGGAAAGGTTTACACCAGGGCTGCGGTACGGGAAGAGCGATGCGGTGTGGAACTGCTGGGAACTGTTTGAGTGAGAGCCAAATAGAATGGGCTGAATGCTCGCATTTTAAGGAGGACATGAAAGTCAGATTCTAAAATATTCCCTCTAAAAGTGTGTTCTAAAGCTGTGGAAAAGTGCATTCCAAAAACACTCTTGGAGATAAGGCGTAGTGGGCACGGTGGTATCCGGGCAAGGGTTGGGCTTGGTGATCTCAGAGGTCTTTTCCAGCCTTAATGGTGCTGTGATTCTGTGAAAAATATGAAAGTATCTGACTCCAGTAAAGCTGTTCTTTGTCAGGTTTGTTATCTATTGATATCAGCCCCGTAAACATCGCCAAACTGAGATGTCTGGACAAGGACAAACATCCTTGGACAAGGACAAGGATGCAGGACAAGGAGCATCCAGGGCAAGCCTCCTGTAGGTTTCCCCAACATTTTGGGAAGACTCTGAGCAAATAAAACCCTTCCTGAGCTGAGCTTTGCCTCTCACTGAGCTGCCTCCTTTGCAAGGTTTATCCTTATAGGCTTTTACGAACCCCTGAAATATACTGGGGTTTAAAACACAAAGCCAGGCTGATGCTGGGGTACAGCCCCTCGTTACAGTTCTACAAGGCAGCAGCAATACAAAATCATCTGTGGGACACAAAAACTGGCCTGCATTAGTTAATTGTCATCAGTTTTCATTCAACTTCATTATAATCATAAGCAATGATCTGTTTTAAGAGAGTGGAGTTTTAATTAAGCTGATCTTTGAGGAGGAAGTTGATGGGGTTACATAAAGAGAGCTCTTTTTCAGCGTAATGAAAGTTGGGATAACTTTACAGAATTCAATTATTTCTTCCCAACGCAGCATGAGAAATATTTGGGGAATGACTGAAACAATTCGTAGAGCAAATTATAGCCCTGTCAGAGAACAAGAAATCAGTGTGTCAAAACACGAGGATATTTCTGTGCAAAGCATCCAGCAAGTGACTTCACACAGACTGTCCCTGTCTGAATATTATGTTCCTCATTACATTTATCTACAGCTGGAAAAGGGAATATTTTCTGTTTGCCTTTGGAAATTAAAAAAAAAAAATAATAACCCAAATGAAAAACGTCCTCAAATATAATCCAAAGAAGGATGCAGGAAAATGTTATGTTTTAATTCATCTAAGCTCAGCCAGTGCTGTAAAAACCTAGGTACAGCTTTACAGCTTTTGTGAGCCCCAAATAAGTACATTCTCTGCAGTAAAACCAGATCTATAAAATCCCAGTCACTCTTCTCGTGAGTACATTTTTAATAAGTGGATTTTATCTACTGGTTGCCCAAAAGAAGAGCTGGTGCCACAGCTACTGTTTGACCATGGACACTGCACTGTTCGTGTTTTCAATGACACCAAATGGTGGTGAAGGCAGAGATGCTCAGAGATCACCCTGGTGAGCCCTGGGGGGAGACTGGCTGGAAAAGCAGAGCTGGTAAAATTCCTTCTGCCATGGACGTGATCCCACTGACATCAACACCAGGCTGGGGGTGAAGGAACTGGAGGAACAAGGAGGGAGCAGCTGCACTTGAAGTGGTCTTTGTATCATTTTCTAAAACAAATATCACAGAATCCCAGAATGGTCTGGGTGGGAAGGGACCTTAAATCCCATCCCATTTCACCCCCTGGATTATTTTTAAAATTTACACGCAGCATTTTCTTGCAGGGCAGAAATGTGCTGAGCAGTGAGACACAAGTCCTTAAAGGATGCAAAAAATCAGAGAAAATTGAACATATTTGCTGGTTTTAATCCACTTTTTGTCTGTCTCTGTGAGAACGGTGCCTATGATGCAGCATTTATAGATTTTAATTCCTAATACCTTGCCATTACCTATAATGCTTTGACATTGCCTGGTCAAGTGTAGCTACATTATTGCCCCTATTTGTTTCATTTTTAACCATCTCCAACCCGTGTGCCCAGAATCAACAATTCCCTGCTTCCCTCTCTGCTCCATATGGAAAGCAAGGAAGCAGCTGCTTGGATGAACATCTCGGTGCTGCTGGATCCTTCCTTTATGCATTTCCTCCTCATTTTCATGTCTTCAGCAAGTTTGAGCCAGGAAATCCTGGGAATCAAAGCATCATCGCTGCCCTTCAGGTCCCTATTGCTAATTAATAATATTTTCATTGATGAGGGCCTGTAAAAATCAAAAGAAGAAAATTCAGAGCCACCTAGAAATGCCTATTACAGGTGTAAAGCTTTACTGCAGAACCTCAGTAAGAATCTACTCAAATTATCAATAAAATCTGCTTTTCTAAATTCCTACCCACTCAGAGCATCACAGAATTCAGGGAATTCCATCCCATCACAGCAGATTTGCGAGCACTTCTGCCTTTTTTTCATGATTATTTGCATTAAATGGGTGGGTCAGAGCCCTGTGGTTTGAGAGAAGGAGATTAAGAGGGCCTCACCTTAGAGAGGAGCTGAGATTGTTGCTCAGAGTAGATATTAAGCCCTTATTAGTTAAATATTCAAATAAAAATATAGGTGAAAAGGCTTCAAATCATTTACTATTTTCACTAGCTCTGATATTTGCACACTTGACTATAATTTCCTTTCTCTTTAAGCATTAGTCACCTCCCCAACATAATAAAAATCAAGATGAAATAATGGATTTTCAGGTTACTCGAAGGCAACTCTCGCCTGACACAGCAACATTTTCTTTTTCTCAGGCAACGTGGCAAGTTTAAGAACTCCACACTCGATTTGAGTTCAGTAGAAAAACTCTACAGCCAAGATGTCACGGGTTAACCCCGCCATGACAGACAGTCGCCTGGTCGAATCGCGTTTCTCTCAATGTTATCTATAAAATCCCGCGGAAGGCGGGACTGGGGACTTTCTTCCGGCCCAGGGGTGGTGGCCAGGGCGCCACGGTCCCACCGGGGGCCCCGCCGGGCCGGGCCGGGCCGGGTGTCGCTGCCTTTGTCCCTTCCCGAGGCACAGCCCGGACTCTGCTGGGGCTCTGGGGGGGCCGGCCCTCAGGCTCCTCCGGCGCGGCCTCTCCGGGACGGGGTTTTTCCCCTCCCGGGACAGCGGGGCACTGACGGAGCCTGCAGTTCGCAGCAGCCAGCACACACTGCACGTCTAACTGAAGAAACAGCCCTACATCCAGCGGCGAAGCGGGACGGTAACATTTTCCACCATGGTGATTCCAAAGCCAGAGAGAGAAAGAGAAAACCTCGTCATGTGAGACGGAGCCGAGATGGCCACGGGAGGAAAAAGGGCGGTGCCGCGGCGTCCCGCGGGCAGCTTAAAAGACTCCTTGCCTTGCTGTGTATGAATATTGTAATATCCCAGACTGTTTGTCTCTTTAATCCAGTTAAAACTCATGGGGGATGGACAATTTTAATGGATGTGTGGCTTGTAAAGGTTGTGAAGAGAATGCCCGATGCCAGGTTTATCAGAAAGCAGAGGCTTATAAAACCTGGTGGCAAAAGAGAAAAAAGCCTTAGAATTTCAAGCCACAATTACTTATCCGACAGAATAATACCTCCATGGGCTGGCCCATGTTCTAAAGTTGAAGGAATCGCGGGAGGGTTTTATGGAAAAAAAGAGACTTTACATCACTGCAGATGGTTTTTGCTGCAGGAGGGGGCAGTTTGGAGAACCACGTAAAGCAGGAAGCAACCCTTTTCTTTTCCTTTCTTGAGAACTGCACATGGATTGAGGGAGAGGAGAAGGAGGGAGAAGAGGAGAAGTTCTGGCTGTGTGTTCTGATTGTTTTTTCTTTTCTCTTAGGTCTGTTAATAAACTTTATCATAGCATATAAGTTGTGTGCCTGCTTTGCTGTCTCCTAATGGTTTATCTCACAGGAAAGAAATCAGGGAACAGTGCATAAATTGACCATAAAACCACTACACAAGACTTCTCAGTTTCTGCTGACACTTTTATTTTTTAACCCCTTTTTGCATTAGCTAATTTTGGTGTAGAAAGAGGACCATTAATGCTCTGACACAGGGAGTGCAGCCAGGGGCCTCAGGTTGGGCAGACAGGGCTGACAGCACTGCAGAGGAAATAAATTGTAGTGGTTCTGTGCACTAGAACAGCAATTTTCCCAAAAAAGCAGAAAGTTTGAAGGCTGAATAGTGACAGAAATGGCTTCTTTTTCCCCGTTTCCCTCAGTAAAATCATTGTTTCCAAAAGTCAAATTGGCACAGAGCAGAAGATGGGGAAAAGTGAAAAGTTTGTGATATAAGAAATGCCCCCTGGAATTGGAAGTAGAAGTGGAGTCAGGCTGAGGAAAAACTGAGGGAGAAATGGAGCAGGGTGGTGCCCTTGGTGCCCCAAGGCAGGGCAGGACTTGTTCATCCTCCTCCCCGTTTAATTAATTCAAGAATTAACCCTCAGTATTAGAAATTTCTTACAAGCATTGGGATGTTGTAAGGTGGAGAATGCAAAATGAGGAAGAGTTAGGAAGTGCCAGAAGTGAGTTTTATCAGACTCCATTGAACAGCACAAAGTGTCATCTACTGGCAGTTGGTTTTCCCAGAGGTTTGGGAAAATCCATGTGTGGACTGGAAAAATGGTGTCAGAGTCACTGGGGACGTGCAGAAGCATGGACACAGAAGGGGAAAGAAATACGGTGGGAAAAGAAATGGTATCAGTGTTACAGAAACTGCAGGGAGTTCATGGGGTTAATGGAAAATGGGTCACAGGGTGGCAGTGCCACCAGGAGAGGGCCTTGTGCTTGCACCAGTGTCAGTGCAAAGAGATGGAATCAGTGACATCTGGAAGCACTTGGAAAAACGTGACCTCATAGAAACCCACAATCACTGAGGTTGGAAAAGAGTTCAACCCCTGTGCCTCATGCCCAGCTTGTCCCCAGCCCAGAGCTCTGAGTGCCACCTCCAGCCCTTCCTTAGGCACCTCCAGGGATGGGCACTCCAAAGCTCCCTGGGCAGTTCCAATCCCTGAGCACCCTTTCCATGGGGAAATTCCTGCTGCTGTCCACCCTGAGCCTCCCCTGGCCCAACCCGAGGCTGATCCCTCTCCCCTCTGCAGTGCCTGCCAAGTGTTAGATAAAAGAAAGCCACACTTGAAACAAGTGACTTGGTTTGCAGCTACACCAATTTCTGTAAATGGAGAGGTTTTGCACATTTTCCTGCTTCAGTCCAGGTTTCTGAGCTCTCCCTCTCAAAGCTGAGTGGCTCCTGGCAGCTGACACCATTAGGTGACATCTGGTGCCCTGGACTTGCAGGCAGTGCCTCTTTGTGTCCTCCTCCTCCACAGGGCACAGACGGTGGACACTGATCCAGTGACCGCTTGGCACAACTGGGAGGGGAAGTAATGAAAGGACACTGCAATTCCCCATCTCCCTGCTCCAAGTTTTCTCTCCCTTGAAGAAAATCAATGCAAAATGTGAGCCACTTATCTGATATTTCACATCCAGGAAGGTGCAAGCACGAACACAACCCTGAAAATCTAGAAATGCATGACTGCTGTTTCCTCAGATGTTTTTTTTCTTTAAAGAATAAATTTTAAAAATAGCAAAAGAAACACAGGCATGAAAATAAAAGCAAAAAAACACACCTCACACAAAACCCTGAAGAAACAAAGAGCTAAGCAAGCTCCCCAGATTTTATGAGTAGAAGATCATGGCAGGGTTAGCCACAAAGCCGTTAAAAAGTCTCACTAAGGTCGCTGTGATTGTCTGGAGAGCAGAGGTTGTTCAGCAGTGATTGCGCTTCAAAACACAAACCACATCCAATAACACCACCAGCTGTAGCAAAAATAACTCCAATAAAAAAAACCTTCATACCTCTTTTTGCTTACACTTTTTAAATTTCCTTGGCCAATCATTTCCAGTCAGGGCTGTCCTGGTGTTAAAGAGCTTCCAGTTCCATTACAGATAAAGCCCCAGCTATCGATCGGAGCATTTCCCACCCCAAGAACCAGGGCACGAGGCTTTGAAACCTGTTTTTCTGTGGCAGCAGAGCAGCTGGGAGCATAGGAGCTATTCAGGCTCCTCTCAGAGCATCATTTCTGGCTCCAGAGGTCACCTTTGCTGGGGGGATCATTAATAAGCCACACATTTTTCAAGGATTAACACCCACTAAACCTTGGCATTTATTCCAGAGACGGAGATCAATGGGACACTTTAGCACAGGACTAACAACATCCCTGAGCTGCTTCTTTCCCTCTTTAATCATCTTTGAGGGGGGGTGCAGAGGCAGCAGTTCAGAGGGTTTGTTTTCTGGTTTATTTGTGGAGCTGGGAACTAATTAATCCCCTCGTTATCAAAGCAGAGCCTCTGGTTGGGGTTGTCCATAACTCTGCTCCGTCACTGTGAAACGGAGACCTGAACAAACCACATGGAGACAAAGCCTGAAGTTCAGGCAGAGGAAAGAGCTTTGTGGAATACAAACAAGGGATAAAGTAGCCTAATTCTGCTTCTTTGATGTATCTAGAGTGGAAAAAAACCCCCAAAAAGAACGAGCTTTATAGTTTGAATTGTGTCTTTTTACACTCAGCAGAAAATCTGCTTGAACATTTATCTATGTTGAACATGAAGATCTCTTTCTTTTTTTTTTTTTAGTGCCACGTCTCCATTGTGTGTGCGTGTGTCCCAGGTAAAATAAAATCTACACAAACTGCAGAAAAAACAGCTATTCTATATGAAGGTGTGCTTCCTATAATTGACATTATTTTCCTGTATTCCCATTCCTCCACAGAACTCACGGTGCTAAAATACACAGAGAGGCACGTAGTGCTCTCTCTCCAGTCACAGGGTAAGAGCATAATAAGGATTTAAAAATAATAATAGTTTTAAAAATATTTACAGAAAAAGGTAAAAATTGTGAACATTGCTTCCAGAGCAAATTCCTTTCCTTTTTCTGGAAGGCTGCAGGAATAAGGAGCTTCATTGCTGGAGTGATTTGACCACCTCCCTTCCTCGTGGTGGTCACTTGCCTGGAAGTCATGCAGAATTCAGGTTGGTTCGCTTTGGATGGGTTTTCTTAGCTGTTTCTCTGCTCCAGCAGCAAACTTTTTTTGGGAATTCAGAGTGCACTGATCCATTTTTGTGGGATTTCAAGACCTCTTTTTTGCAAGAGCAGACCATTCCCCAATGCCTACACTGTTCAACTACCAAGTCCATCCAGCAGCTCAATTTACTTCACAGCACATCTTAATTTTTACAAAGCAAGTGAATTATGATGGATTTTTGCTCTCAGGTTTCCAATATCTGTCTCTGACAAGACTTCAAGGAATATTCACAAGACAAAGGTGGTGTAACTCCATGAATCTGAAATTACATCACCTCTGTATTGAAAAACATTTGCAAGGTTGCATTCGTGAAAAATTATGTTGAAATTTACTTTAGAACATGTCTAACAGGACTGGGGGGAAACAAAGCAGATAATTTGGGAAATATTTACTGGATTAGCACTGCAAAATTAATTAATTCAATCTTACTTAAGCAGTGCCCTGGATTCATAAAGAGGAGCAAGCTGGGATAGGGGAATGTGTCCCTGCCCATGGCAGGGGGTTGCAGTGAGGTGATCTTTTAGGTCCCTCCCAACCCAAACCCCTCTGCAATTTTGTGATTCAGAATTTTAGAGTAACCAAACTCCTCTGCAGTGTGAACACCAAAGAACAATTTAGGTTGGTTAATGGATGAGTTTCAGAGCAGAAGGCCGCACTGACTGAGTAAAGCACCTCATGGGATGGGATTGCATTCCTTTGCTAAAAAAACCCCTCATTTTGGGCCTTAAATTTTGCCTTTGTGGTCTCAGGGATGTGCCCTTGAGCAAGTTGCTGCTTGTGCACAGAGGAGAGTTTAGATCACGTTAGTCCTTGATCTAATTCAGTTATGGAGTTGACAAAGACATCTTGGGTTTATCTCCTCTGTCTGCAGGAGAGACAGAAAAGCTGACAGAGCCACGGGGAGCTGCGAGGCTGCGGCTCCCGAAGGCGCAGTGACAAACCCCACGCGTATCATTCCAAGGCATCTCCAATTTCCACCAAGGAAACAGAGGAGAAAGCGTCTTCCAGAGTGAGGTTTTGCATCAGACACCTTGGCTCAACTTCTAATTCCCTCCTGTCTCCCAGCCCGTGCTCCTGATCCTCTCCTGTCTGCTTTATAGACCAGATCTTATCTCCCAGGTATTTTTAGCCTACGACAGAGTCCGGAAAGCTACACAAGGACATCGTGCACTTCATCCTGAGACAGGGAGACTTTTGTCACTTCAGAGCCAACTTTTGAGGGGACTGGAGGCCCATCCCAGGCTGCTGAGGTTGTCCCAGTTTGCAGGAGTTGTCTGTGCCCTGACACTGTCAAAACTCCAAGAGAAGCAGCCCTTCCTTAAAGCTGGGAAAGTTTTGTTTGGGGGATTTCTGACAGCTGGAAGCACAACAAGTTTACAGAGGTTCAGTTGGGGTTTTTGATCATCAATGTTTGCTTTGGTTTTGTTTATTTTTTTATGTGTTTTTTTTTTTTTTTTCTGACAGAATATCACAATTCTTCAAAAGCAAAATATTTGACAAAGAAATGTCGATCTCAACGAGTTTTTGTTTTGACAGAGTTTTGGGCAAACCCACAACATTTGGGTAACATGCAAATGTTTTATCCTGACCTCTAGGAAAAGACTGTTTTAATATTCAAATTCATCATCACTTTCTGTGTCATTTCTCAAAGATATGGTTTGAATCTTTAATAGGGTATAAGATAGTTCAGAAAAATCTGAATCAGAACTTTACAAGCTCTAATAAAAAGAAAATTCAGACATTCAGAAGTTCAAAATTCAGCCATTGAAGTGTTACAGTCTTTCTCAAATGAAAAAACTGAGACCATAGAAAGGTTTGGGTTGGGAGGGACCTCAAAGCCCATCCAGTGCCACCCTTGCCATGGGCAGGGACGCCTCCCACTGTCCCAGGCTGCTCCCAGCCCCAATGTCCAGCCTGGCCTTGGGCACTGCCAGGGATCCAGGGGCAGCCACAGCTGCTCTGGGAATTCCATCCCATTCCCTCCCCAACCTCACAGCCAAGAATTCCTTCCCAACATCCCATCTATCCCTGCCCTCTGGCACTGGGAAGCCATTCCCAGTGTCCTGTTGCTCCATCCCTTGTTCCCAGTCCCTCTACAGCTCTCCTGGAGATTTCTCTTATGATGTTGGAAGCACCTCAGGTGTGCTGCTCTGCTGTTGGTTTGGGACAACAGGACATGGGAACTCCTGGAATGCCCCCAGAGGTGCCCAGCAGCCCCTGCCAGCCTCATTCAGAGCCTCCTCCTCATTAACATAAACAATTTTACACTTCCATCCTGTGAGCTGCTCAAATGAGCTTTACCAACAATTAATTAAGCCTTGCAGCACCTTCTAAAGGAGATAGGCATTATAATTAGCAGCTCTATTTTTAATTAGGAATAAAATTTAAAATGGAATTTTAGGTATTTCCTCATTAAAATTTTCTTTTAAATAATTACCGGGCTTTTTCTAAGTGGTATCAAGAGTAAATAGACTAAAAGTTGCTCACAACAGATTAACTCGAGCTTTTCATGACCAATTTTAAATTTTATTAAAAATTTAGCCTTTTCTATGTCAAAATAAAATAATTTCCTTATGCATTTCTTGTCTAACAAGAGTGGGAACAGAATTTTTCAGTTACTGAGAAAATTAATGCTGTTAAAACTTTTCCATTTCCAACGTAGAATGGTAAACCAAAAAATTTTAGAAACATTTCTTCAAAAGGTTAATTGTTCATTTCAAGATCTCTGTGGAGCCAGCCTGGGAGAGGTGGGGGTGCTTAGCCTGAAGTAAAGAAGGCTCCAGGGAGAGCTCAGAGCCCCTTCCAGCCCCTAAAGGGGCTCCAGGAAAGCTGGAGAGGGACTGGGGACAAGGGATGGAGGGACAGGACCCAGGGAATGGCTTCCCAGTGCCAGAGGGCAGGGATGGATGGGATATTGGGAAGGAATTCTTGGCTGGGAGAGCGGTGAGGGGCTGGGATGGAATTCCCAGAGCAGCTGTGGCTGCCCCTGTATCCCTGGCAGTGCCCAAGGCCAGGCTGGACACTGGGGCTTGGAGCAGCCTGGGACAGTGGGAGGTGTCCCTGCCCATGGCAAGGGTGGCACTGGATGTGCTTTGAGGTCCCTTCCATCCCAATCCACTCTGGATTCAGTGATGAGCACAAGTAACTTTTCCTCACTAACAGAAGGATGCTTCCCTGCCTGACTCTGCCTTTTCTCTGCTGAAGCAGTCCCAAGAGGGAAAATGGAAATCTAAGAAGGTTTGAAGTTCATATCAGAATTTATGACTTTAGACAAGCAAGTGTCCCCTCCTTTTTAAAAAAAAAAAAAAAAAATTTGTTTGATATATAACATAGGAAGGGGCAGTTAAGTGTTTCAGGAGGTCAGTGAGTGCTGGGATGTGGTTCAAGTGGCAACTCCCACCCCACAAGTGAACCTTACAGAGCTCAGGACGTGACTGTGAGGACCAGGGCTAAACAAAACTATTTCCACTCCTGTTCTAAAGCTAATCCCGTGTAGTGACCCAGTTTTTGAGGAGAGAGGTTTGTGATTACCTGACAGGAGCTCATATTTGTACGAGAGGAGCAGCAAGAGCACATTTAATCTTTCATGCTCCGCTCTGACAGCTGCGCTTTCGCTCGCTCAGCTTTCTTGAAGGATGAGCCAGGCAGAGCTAATTTTTATACATCCCAAATTTCCAGGCAGGGATGTGCATGAACTGTAGGAGCTGTTTATCTGATTGAGGCACTAATTGTGTGGGTCCTAGCTGGAGCAGCACGGGGAAGGCAGCGCATTTCACGCTTAATACCAGGGAAGAGACACGCAATGCTCAGTGGATAAAGGGCTCCCAGTCCCAGCTGGGAAAACAGTTCCATTATCTCCCAGCTGCACAGACCTTCCATACGGCTCCGTTCTGCCTCGCTGAACGCCCTGCCTTGCTGAGAGCTCCACACAGTCCTGCAGAAAATTGTAAAGATCCTGAGACATTTCCCGGCTCGGAGCTGTAAGTACAGAACCCCGCGCCGGCTGCTGCAGTGTGGATGCTGCTGGGGGAGCTGCGTTTGCCGGGCTGGGTTTTTATCCTTCCTCGGTCGTTTGCATTTGCATAAGGGGGAGAGAAGGGGGGAAAAATTGCTGCTTTATTTCTGCTGCGTGCCTGGAAATGGCTGATGCTCCGAATGTGTGCGTTCTGGGCAGGAAAGGATGTGCAGAACGGATTTGTATGCGGGTGAGGGCTGAGGCAAAGAGAGCCCAGACTGCGCTGGTCACAGGCACCACAGGTACGTGGCTGAGGCTGTCACAGCTCTGTGCTGCAGTGGAACGGGCAACACGGAGCATGACAGTGCTAATTCTGGCACTTTCAGATGACTTTCTACAGCTTATTAAAAGCTGAAGTGGGTAATGAGAGCCTAACCTCATTTCTGCCCGCTGAGGTTGGAAAAGCAATAAACATAAATCGGCAGGAAAACGTAGGTCCTAAAAAGAAAGTTTTTCCCTGTTGCTCATTTGGATCATCCAAGGCAACTGTAAAGCAAGCTCAGAGCCTGTACTGAACTTTGGGTCTGCATCCAAAGTTTTACAGGAGTGTTGGTTTGGATACTGTTGTTTATTTACACTGCATGACAGTTTTTAAGGATATGACACTTCATCAGAAGTTTGGGAAGTCTGTGGTTCCAGCAGCAAGTGCCTGGCTAGAACTTTCCATTAAATCCTATATTCCCGTGGTGCTTTTTGGGTGAATCCTTGGGTTCAGGCAGGGGTTGCATGTGGAAAGGGGCTCCTCCAGCAGCTTTTGCACAAGCAGGATGCTCCAAGCTGACGATTTCCTGCAGCACTTATGGCGCTGAGGGATCAAGCAAGATGCAAACGCTCTGTCAATAACAGTTACTTGTCCTTTTATCAGCGCCGCAACCCTTTGCAGACAAATATTATGAGTTAAAATCCGAGTATTTCCTCTTCTGAAGCAGCATTTCCACCTTCCCTCCTTTTCTTTTTCTTCCCCAAAGAGAGGAGCCTTGTGACTTCCACACAAAGTTGTGAAAGTTCAGAGAATTTTTCTGTGTGTGCGGCACTAAACCCTGTGGTGTTTGTGATTCCAGGCACCACATCCCCACAAATAACCCACCCTCATCAGCCAGCCTTGCCTTTGGTGCTCCAGAGGCACTGTGTCAGTGTTTCACATTCCAGGAGTCTCTGCTTCACAGGTTTTATGACACTAAAAAGTCCCAAATCAGTGCCTATATGAAGTTAACAACAACCATAGATCACATTTTAGTGTGGAAAAAAGAAAAATAAAACCCCCCAACGTTTGCAGCTGCGGGTTTCAAATGCTGGTGAGCTGCTGCTGGCCATGGATTGCAAGTTTTACCTTCCATGCTGAGGATGAAATTATAAATAATCCATAACAACCTAAGTGCTTTAAATCAAGCAGGAGCCACGTCTCTTTTCCTTTGCTTCCAGCTTTATGACCACTATTATAAAGGTTTGTAGTGCATAATGAGCTACCCTAAAATTAATTTCTTGCCATTGAAGCAAGTATTTCCCTCACAGAGCAAGGTGCCAGGGTCCCCAAGGGGTCTTAAAACACAAAGCTGGGTGGCTCAAAGCACTGCTTGTGTTTGGAATGAGAATTTTCATTAGGAGATATTTTGTGAGGATGTGGGAATAGATCAACTCTAGAAAACAGCATAAAATTTGTATTTCCCCCCCAAAACTGTGTTAGCTGCATGTTACTACAATATTCCTGAGTTTGTTACAGATTGGCCTCTGCTCACCTTCCTCACGGACAAAGAGACACACAAAACATCTTAATGGTGCCCTGCTTGTCCCCAGCCTCTCACCCTATCCCTGCTGGAGCAGGGAAGACTCTTTCAGATGAGGAAAACCAGCAAGTCTAGTCGAAAAAGTCATTTATTCCTTCTTCCCAAAGGCTGCACTCAGAGCTGGTCACAACTCTGTGCTTGGGCAAGTTTGTAGCCTCATCTCTGCAAGAGGGAACCTCTCCAGAACTGGAGACAGAAAGAAAATCAGGCACAGTTTTACAACCACAGCTCCCTCTGTGGTAAAAACCATCCCTGGCAGAAAAAAAAAAAAAAAAGAAAAGAAAACAAACCCAGACACAGCAGAATTTAGGTGATTAGGTGACCTCGTTTGCATCCAAAAGCTATCAGGCTCCACAAATCTTTTATTTACACAAAAGCTTTCCACCAGTGCAGAGTACACAATGGAAAAACACGCACCTCCATCAAGTGCCTCAATCACAGTGAATAAGAACAACCCCTATCAGAACAGATCAGGGCACTGTAATTAAGAGTTCTCCATGTTTTGGAGGAAAAAAATCCACACCCAGCAAGTGCGAGCCAGAGCATCAGAGATATGGAAACCCAGTCTCAGTGCTGGGAAGGTGCTAAACACACCAGGTCAGCACAGAGTAAAGAGCCAGCAAGATATTTTAACACTAAAACACCCCACGGGGACTTCAGCTCATCAGTTTGAAAGGCTGGAGGAGAAGCAGTGAGGAAAAGCTGGAGGTTTTCCATGCCTTCCTGCTCTCAGCTCTGTCTCCTCTCCCCCAGGAAGCACCTCCAGCCGTAGCTTTTCCTGGTGGATCAGGTGCAGCTGCTCGGCACTTCCTGCTGCTTTTATTCTCGAGGGCACAGGTGTTTCTCTCTATTGGTTTTGGGACTGCAAAACTGTTTTTTCTGTCTTGTTGCAGCCTTCCACTGCCTGAAGAGGCTCCAGGAGAGCTGGAGAGGCACTTGGGACAAGGGACAGAGGGACAGGACACAGGGAATGGCTTCCCACTGCCACAGGGCAGGGATGGAGGGGATCTTGGGAAGGAATTCCTGGCTGAGATGGAATTCCCAGAGCAGCTGTGGCTGCCCCTGGATCCTTGGCAGTGCCCAAGGCCAGCTTGGACATTGGGGCTGGGAGCAGCCTGGGACAGTGGGAGGTGTCCCTGCTCACAGGATGGGATGAACTGTAAGGTCCCTTCCAACCCAGGACATTTTATTATTCTACAATCTCGTGTCTTTATTCCTTTTGGAGTGTTTGTGTTTTGGGTTTCCTGCAGGAGTTAAACCTCCAAAGCACGCAGTGCTTGGGGGAACCACTGGGAGAGAGGGATGGGGAGGAAGGGGCTGGAGAGAAGAGTAACTTCCCTCACTTAGAGCCTCTGATGTATTTTTAGCCTCTAAAGACCAGAAGGAATGGATCAAGTGAGTCAGAAAGGCAATTTGTTTTATTAAAATTCTTGACAGCATCTGCTGTAATGCTCTTGTTAGAAGAGATGGAAAGCATCAGAAAGATGAGAGAAGCCGTGTTCTGTCCTTGCTCTTTACACAACACAATAATGTGGAGAGGAGCATAATTGGCTTCCCAGTAACTGGTTTTATTGGCTGTATCCAAACCCAAGTGACCCAGATACACAAAGACTCTCCCCAGGCTCTGATCCCAGCTTCCACCAGAGCCAGCTTAAACAAATAAAACCATTCTGCCTACTTGCCCTACAATAAATCCTGACTTTTCTTCAGGGCACCCTGATGTGATCGCCAATAGGATCCATTTTCTTTATAAGAGTCTTTGGAAAAAAATATAATTGTTTCATATTTGGTAAATGAATTCAGCTCTCCCTTGGCTGTGACCAAAATATAAGGATCCCAAATCCCTCTTTATGGTAGTGCCTGCAAGGAATCTTTTATTAAAATTCTCTTATTAAACTTATCTCTTATTAAATGGGGAAGACTGGATGGCAAACAAGGATTCTCTGCTGTAAAAAGTAGTGTAAAAATCAAGTGTGCACCTTTGAGAAGCACCTGATTTTAATTCCCATCCCTGTGATTTACACTGGGAATAGAGAACCTGGTTGGGATGAAGTTCTGCACCAAGTTTATCACTGAAATGAATGAATCTTCAGACAGTTAGTGATTCTTTCTGCTTCAAACTCTCCTTTTCCTTTTGTGGGTGTTTGAGGTTTCACCACATCCCACTGCCTGGTCCACGGTGAGGTCAGGATATCAGGAATGGGCCTGCCTGGATCACAAAATGCTTGGCACTGACACCCTGGTGCACTTGAGCAGTTGAAATCCATTTCTCCCAAACATTCCTTCCCTGGCTGCGTTCGGTGTGTGCAGAACACGAGTGGTACCTCTGGTGAGAGAAATGGGGATTAAAAGCACTGAAGTTTCTGCAACTTCATCTCTTCAAGCAGTTTCTGGTAATCCTACCATGAAATTACAAAACCAGCGGGACCAGAGCAAACCTCCCTGGAAATTGTACTCCCTCCATTTGTAAAGGAAGCCAGATAAGGTACCGATTGTTATCAGCTAAATGAGACAGCCCTGTCACATGGGCTCCCCAGCATCCCACCCCCCAGCTGAAAACCCTCAATCACCACGGAATTTGGGCTGGTGTGCAGTGGATCTGTGGATCCCTGCCTTTCCCAGGGCGTCGCAGCTTCCAGGGAGTTTGTCCTTGAGCCAAGGGAAGAAAACCAAAAATAAAATTCTCCCCAGAACCAGCACAGAGCCACACTGGGCATCCACATCTCCATCAGAGCTGCTGATTCCCCCCTCGTGCCTCAGTTTCCCTTGTCTGGTGTATCAGCCAGCATGTATTCCAGCTCTTCCTGATGCTTCAGAGTGGGGTAACCCTGGCTGCTGACTGCTGGGAACTGTTTTACACACAGCTCTGTCTCTGCTACCACAGCATTCAGGCTCCCCTCACACTGATGACACTGTGCTGATTTACCCACTTAGCCCCAAACGGGTTTGTTTTCCTTCAGCTGATAATAGCAGAGAAGCTCTGCAGTCCCCAGTGAGGAAATTTCTCTCCCAGAAATTGTTTTGTCTGTTGGTTGAGCGGGAGCACTTGGGCTGCACAGCGGGTTAGAGGTTTTACCCCTGTTAAAGTCACTTAAAGTGCCACCTTTCCCTCAGCACTGATATCATTAGTGGTGACACATTGCTGCAGCCTCTCCACAGAGGTCACCCAGCCCCTTCTGGAGCTATCACACAAAGCTAAAAGCCAGATATATTATATTTAACCCTCTCCTTTCCTGTGTAACTCCAAAACCACTGCAGGTGAAGGTCTAATTTCTTCCCTGAACACACTCTGGTCTCTCTATTCCACCAAATCCATGAGTCAGGTTGGTATTTTCACTCCTGCCTTAATTTTCCCACCCCAAAATCCAAATAAATACCAATATTTGCATACAACTATAATGCCTGGGCAGCTGCATTCCCATCTGTTTGTGAGGGCAGAGCCACAGGGGAAAGACTTGTCAGGGGGATCTTCTTCTACTTACAAGGAAAATCTTTGTTTCATCATTGAAATAGGAATAGTTATTCATGGATTCCTTTGCAAAAGCCTGGGCTAGTGGAAGGTGTCCCTGCCCACGGCAGGGAGTTAGAATGAGATGATCTTGATGGTCCCTTCCAATCCAAACCATTCCGGGATTCTCCGGAAAACCTTACATAAAAATAAACAGACTCATTATTTCAGGAGAGAATTCCTGTAGAGCTGAATGTACTCTAAATATTTGTTGTTGCTGTTTAAATACCAAGCAGCTTTTGACCAGGATAAAGTCAGGCTGGTACCTGTGCAAACATTCCCAGGAAAAGCACCTGTCCCAGGCTGGAGGCACTGGGTGGTGAGAAATGCAGGTGTGGAGAGGAAGGGTGAGGAGGTGGAGTCCCCATACCTGGAGGTGTCCCAAGGAAGGACATGGCACCCAGTGCTCTGGGCTGGGGACACAGCAGGGATTGGGAACAGCTCAGACTCAGTGATCTCAGAGGGCTTTTCCAAGCTCAGGGATTCTGGGATTCTGGGAAATGCCCTTGGGCAGGTGAGGCTCCCGAGATGAGAGAGCAGAGTCCGTGACTGAGCCATGACTGAGCCCATGACTGAGCCCATGACTGAGCCATGACTGAGCCCATGACTGAGCCATGACTGAGCCATGACTGAGCCCATGACTGAGCCCATTACTGAGGCCATGACTGAGCCCATGCTGTCTCCTCAGCTCACTCCTGCTCAGGTGTCACACAGCCCTTTCTGTCCCCTGTGTGCTGGGGCAGCTGGACACAGAGCTGTAGGTTAAAAGCACCATTTGGCCACTTCTCTGTTTTTCTGCCTGTTAATAGGATTATCCACCCCCTGTGCTGCTGCCATGCCCCAAACATGACTCAGTTCCACGGGTCCATCCTTGCCACGGTACCAGGGCTGCTTCATCCCCTTCTGCTGCCCCTCTCCAGGTCTGATTCCATCTACGACATCACCTCAGCTTTCAGTCACTGCCTGAAGCAAAGGAGAAGCCTGGCTTATGAACCTGCTCACAATTGCTGCAGTTCCAGCCAGGAATAAACTGTTCTTAACCTAAATACTCCTCTGAGGACACTGAGCTTGGGGGAAGAAACATAACTGTGCTGTATCTAGTGCAAGTAGGGATAAGAGAGCCTGGACATGCTGGATAAGTTGGGAAAGCAGTTGGGAAGAGAGGGGAGGGAAAGGAGAACCGTGGTGAATGCAGATAAACAATAACGACCACTTTAGATTGCAGTAAATGCAGTGTTTCCAAATAAAAACAGGCTATTGAAGCTACAAAGAATGGAAAGGCTGCTAGAGTGAAAGATTTGTCCAAAAGCAGCCCAAAAAATACCTCAAGAAGAAGGAAAACTGCAGTGTGCTGGACCCCCTTCCACTGTGGGGGTGAGGTGGGGCCACGGTTAGTGCCAGGAACCACAGGGATCAGCACCCATGGAATAATTGATATGGCAAATTAAAGGGTGGTAAAAATGACAGAGCAAAGTGGGCAAAGCTCAGTGCAAGAAGAGCTGGTGTGGAGTTAAAATGGCAGGGAAAAGATTTTTTCACTTTAATGCAAAATGCCCACTAAGATGAGCCAGGATCTACCACTGAATCTTAGAGAAACCTTGCTGACAAGAGACTTCAAAGGTATTTTGGGATGCTGTGAGGAAAGTTATGGGGAGTGCTGTTTGGAATTATTCTGCACTTGAGGTATTTCAGCATTAATTGCAGAGCTTTACTCAGAGATTACTCGTTTTCAAGTTAGTCTTACCGAAGGTGTTGAATAATGGATGATATTAAACTTTGGGTTAGGGATTCAGGGGATTGATCTGGAAGACATAGGTGAGACATCCCCAAAATCAAACTTCTGTCAAAAATTAGCAGAATAAAAGTTATGTTTGAAGTGCAAGAACTGAGAAAAAGCACCTTTCTCACAGATTCAGGCAAAATAAAAATGACTAAGCCCGTCACGATTTTACCTCTTTGTCTGGTTGACTTTCTCAGCAAGATTGATTCCAAATCCATCTAAGCCCTGAAAGGAATTAGCAGGGAAGCTCTTTGTTGGAGGATGCTGAGGGGGTGGGTTGAGCAGCCGGAGGAGCAGCAGCAATAACCAAAATTAAAGCCCCAGCCCTGACTAACCAGGGGGCCCTGTTAGGTTCACTGAAGTATGAGTAAGTCATAAAACCTCTCACTTGAATCCACAGAGGCAAAAGCAATACTTGGAGAGAATAAAAAGCAGGTTAGAAAGTGTTTGTGAGATCATAAAATCAGAGAACACAGTGGGAGAGACCTCAAAACCCATCCAGTGCCACCCCTGCCATAGGCAGGGACACCTCCCACTGTCCCAGGCTGCTCCCAGCCCCAGTGTCCAGCCTGGCCTTGGACACAGCCCCAGATGCTCTGGGAATTCCATCCCAGCCCCTCCCCACCCTAACAGGGAACAATTCTTTCCCAAAATCCCATCCAATTGTGCCCTTCTTCAGCTTAAACCATTCCCCCTTGTCCTGTCTTTCCATGCCCTTGCACAAAGTCCCACGGACCCTTCTTGTAGTCAGGAGCAGGAAGGCTTCATCCAGAGAAAGGCCCTGGATTGGATTCACAGGTAGATTCATAGTTTTATATTTGACTGAATTTATACAAATGTATGCAAACATATATTTAAAGTAAAAGAACTTTATAAAGCAGAAGGGCTGCAGTTGTGCTTATCCTTTACAGAGACCTGCAATAAAAACTCCTGACCCTTAAAGCAAGGAGGTGAGGCACAATCAATCTGTTATTACGGGTATTAATTAGCATTATTCTATCCAGGAGTGTCCAAGGCCAGGCTGGACAGGGATTGGAGCAACCTGGGATAATGGGAGGTGTCCCTACCCATGGCAAGGGTGGAATGAGAGGACCTTTAGGGTCCCTTCCTGCCCAAAGCTCTTTGGGCTCCTGTGACTGCAGGGCAGTAGGAGCTGTGCATTTGGAGCAGCATTCTTTGCACACCTGTTGGCAGGTGAGGCTGAGGCACCAATATTTTACCCCCTGTACCCCGGTGATGGATGGGGCATGGCAGAATGTGACCCAGGAGCAGCAAACCTTCCCTGCAGTCACATTCCCTGTGCTTGATCCCAGCTCCCAGACCAGGCCTTGCCCTGGGCTGATCACCAGGCCACAGCCTGTGCAATTAGCCACTCCAATAATCAGTGTCTGCCTCGGATGATTTATAGCCCGGGCTGGGGATGGCTCGGAATAAATGAGCTGGGATGAAAGGTGTGACAGGTGACAAAGTGTTTTTAATGGGCTGTGTGGCTGTTAAACCTAATGCTAAATAAAAAGGGCCACTGAAATACGTGTAAAAATAATCAGAAATAAAGCTACAAATCTATTTTAGGCCATGGTTGTTGACCTGGCATGAGAGACTGAAAATTAACCTCGTTTTGCAGAAATGCAGGAGGGTGTCAGGGAGGTTCTCAGGTCACTTGTAGTGCTGCCACACTCAAGTTTTGGGCCATTTGAGGGGGTTGTTCCTCCTGTCACAGAGCAAATTTTGGCTGCTTCCCAACTGCTGTACCCAAGCCTAGGTGGGCTGGCCATGGACAGTCAGCAAAAAGTGCAAGAGATGCCTCCAGGGTGGGCAGAGAAGATGCTCCTGCACTAATCAGCCCCCAGAGACTCGGGTTAATCTCTTGCTGTCCTCTGAAACCCTTCCTGACCCTGCACTTACACCCCAGGCTGGACAGGGCTCGGAGCAGCCTGGGAGACTGGAAGGAAGAGCTGATCTCTTTGTGAGTCACACACAGGAAGGGACAAGGGGATCTCCAGGCTGTTTCCAGGAATTTGCATTCTTCAGAGATGTTTCTGGTGGCTCCACTGTTAAAAAAAACCCGTAATGGATGTTTCTGGTTTGCTTTTATTTCAGTGTTCTGGAGGAACAGTAATGCTTTGGGTAAAATTCAAATCAATGCAAACCTCATAAGCCAATAAAAGTTTATAGATGGTTATCCAATATGTAATTTGTTACACAATTTCTCTGTGGCTTCTGTTTATTGAGACATAAAGACTTTGCTTTTTTTAAGGGAGATTTTATGTGAGGAGGGCATAAGAAGGAATAACCTTTCATACCTATTGTGCCATAAACTAAATTACTCTTAACCCAAACCATTTATCTTGTAGTGGCAGTCTAATGAGACCAAAGGAAACAGAAACAAACTGCCTGGAATTTTCTTGAAGGGATAACTTTTATTTCCATCAAACCTGCAGCTTGCCCGATTGGCCATGTGGATGTCACAGTGGATAATATCAGATCATATAAAAACAATAATCCATGAAAATGATGAGGCTTTAAAGCTTGGGAAAGGGAGTTTTACCCCCCACATGACAGGGTGTGAGTGTAAAAGAGATGTTCAGGGGTAGTTGCACACTCTGTGTTTATTTCCTGGGAGGGATTTCCTGCTGGATGTGAGTAATGGAGAGAAGGGAAGGAAGTCTGAGCAGCAGCCTGGGGGCTGCTCCTGTAAATTCCATCACGGCTTTGGTGATTTGGATCAGGAGGGCTGGAAAAGCTCTCGGGAAGAATGATCCTCACCCTAGTGGGGAAATTCACTGCAGTGACTTGTGCTTATGACTAAGATATTCTTTTTCTAATACAACTTTTCTCTTTGCAATATCCTTTGGCCTGTACACAACATCTTTTTTCCCAGTGCAATTTCAAAGCAAAGGAGCAAAACTTTGGAGCAAATGCGACCTTTCTTTTTATGTTTTATTTTTCTGAGCCAGACACACAAACATAAAAGGAGCTTTTATTCAGTAGGTCCTGCTTGAAGTATGAGTGCACTGACCTGGGGATACACACAGACTAAAAGCCTATTTTGAGGCTGTCTCATGAGTTAAGTGAAGCTCCAAGTCTTTGGAAAGATGATCTAAATCTTGCTGTAATCACTGGGATGTGTTTCTCTTTCCCAGGACTGATTCAGCCCTTTCGTGCTGCTTGTTAGCTCCATTAATTCCTGGGTGATTTCCCCTCCACATGACACAATTGTGGCTGAGAGATTGGGCTGGGTAGAGGAATTGAAATAGGTGGTGATGAACTCGCAGTCTGATGAGGACTGATTTGTCTGTTAAAGAAAGAAAAGCTCAAGGCAGTGGATCCCTTCAGACCCCCAACTTGCTATTTCCCTTAAAGGATGACAGATTTTTGGGAGAGGAGCAGACCAAGAGAGGAATATAAACACTCTGTGCGTTGCTCTCAGCACAGAACTGGTGAAAAAAAAATGGATCTGTGTCACTATGAGGTAACAACATTGTTTTACATGTCAAGCAAAAAAGAGAAATAGGCCATTATTTAGATCAGCACCAGTAAATGGATGTTTTTAAGACTGAAAAGCAGGGCCATCTCCTTCTTATCATCTCCATTCAATCTCCTAAACTCTTGCTGAACCTCTAACAGAGCCTGGGCTTCGAGAGAGGGAGTGAGCCAAGGCTCCGAGTGACACAGAGTGACACTGGCAGGAGTTATTAGAGGAATTTATGGGCACAATCAGACATGGGGATGACAAGAAGTTGGGGAAGAGCTACAGTAGCCCAGGAAACAATCTGCATTATTAAGAGCAGAACTGCAGGGGAGGTGTGATGAGCTTGACAAAGCTGAGACAGTTCACTTTGGGGTCCTCCTCAAAGTCTCTTCCTCAAAACAAGAAGCACTTTTAAGCCTGTTAGAGACCAAACTCTATTTTGGGGTTTTAATGATGCCTTTTTCTGGTCTTAAAATCAAGAGTCAAACACAGTTAGAAGGGAAAAAGGGATTTTCCCTTGGGATTTATTTTAAGGACCCTCAGGTGCACCACGGCCAGGTCGAATGCACCTCCCTGCACCCCGCAGGGCACACCCACCAAAGATCTGGGATCCCATTAGAGGTGTCACTAATTAGCACATCTATCAAAGATTCCCCAAGGAGAGGCTGGAGGGAGCCCCCTCCCCAAGGAACCTTCCCCTGGATGGTTCTGTCTCAGCTTCCAAAATGTGTTCTGGAGAGGCCCTTGGGCTCTGGGCACACTGATCCCTCACTGCGAAGCTGCTGAGATGTTCAGTCTCCCAGCCTGACAAACAAGTCCCAGAATGTGGGCAAAGAGCACCAAGAATGCAGAAATTGTAAAAAGGTATAAGAGAGGTATAAAAGAAGAGACAAAAAATCATCCTGGCACCATTATCACTGCAGTTCCAAGGAACTCTGTAGAAACCCATCGATGGAGAGCTTTGCAGGGCTGTGAGGCTGAAAATGAGGCCCTTAGGATGCTGTTTCTGCAGTTGTTGGGATGGGTTTGTCCTGGGCCAGCACCAGCTTGGGGTTGGCCAGGGGTCCAAAGGTGGCTTCAGACTGGTGCCAGTGCTGATGTGAAACTGGTCTGAACCTTCCTGAAATGGGGCATAACCAGTGCAGCTTTTGGAGTGTTGAGAGAAGGATGTGGAAAGACTTCAAATGGAAACTTCTTTATTAAATATTTTGAAGCCCTGTCCCATGGAAATGTCAGAGGGGCAGAAAGGATGTAACCACAGGGGTTTGACTGGTCAGGTTTACCAATCAAACTATTACAAATGATTTTTTTTTTCCCTTTTAATTTTCCTTTGGATTTCCAATTCAGCAAAACATCTAAATATATTTTACAGTTGATATGAGAGTGATCCTACAACTACAGCAAAGAATACACCTGAAAATTCGTTAATTATTAATTTCTGCTATGGAGCAGCCATTCCACAAACCTGGCATTAGACAGACCCTGAAGCAGGGAGCTTAAATTCTAAAAAACCTTTAAATTCCATGTTTTCCTTGAACAAATCCTTATTTTCCTCTGGAATATTAGCAGTGTTAAATAGCCAGCCTCCGGTTTTGAAGGCAACTTGTCTTGGGCACCTTTAAAAATGGAGGGAAAATTTGGGATGTTGACTTGTTTTGTTTTTATTGATGTGGAAAATGAAAGTGTGATTCCTTGATAATAAATGTACTCAGGGATTTCTTGGGACAGAATATTTTTTTTTCATGTTCTAAATGCAGTGGTTTTGGCTTAAAACAAGGGACAAACTTTCTAAGAGGTTTGGTGAAATCTTGTGCTTTATTAGTGACTCCAAAAGGCAAAAGTTACTTTTGATAAGGTATAGAGGAATGATAAGAGGATGAGGAAAGATCCCCTTTGCTATGGAAAGACAGATTTTGATATTCCTAAATTCCACTGAACCCCCAGCTGTAGGAGTTTACAGCAAACAGCATTGCAGGAATGAAACCAGAGAAATTTCACTTTTTTTGCCACCACAAAAACACAGCCAGGGACGGATCAAGGGTGCAGGAGCTGCTGGGGAAGTCCACAGAAACAGGATATAAAAGTAGCATGGAAAACATAGATCAGGGGGATGAAAAGGGAAGGGAAACCAGCTAAACATGGAGGAGAATTTCACCATCTCCCTTTAACTGGCACAACAGCAACATTCAGACCCTTGGGGTTTTGCAGCGTGGTGGTTTCTCTGGTTAATTGTGGGTATCTCTGGTTAATTGTGAGTTTTCCCTGAGCTTTTCCTGGGTGCTCAGGACCGTGGTGGTGAGGGATGGGAATAATTCAATCAGCAGAATCATTTGCCAAACAGGTGCTCCTCAGAACGGCCTTGGGTGAGACAGCAGAGAGTTTAATTCACTTTTTTTTCCTCTGCATTAGAACAGCTCATTGGGCATTGTTCAGGCTACTCTCAATTTTTCCCTGTGATTCCAACAACACATTTTGGTGCATAAAAGAGAGTGGGGATGAAAGCACTGAATAGAAGGGGACAAAAGAGGCTCCTTGGAGAGATGATGTTGATGAGGCAACAGGTGAAAGTCCTGTTAGCTTTCAGTGTCCACTTTAATGGATGAGGAGACAAAGCAGGAATTAAAAGGAAGTTCTGCCTCTGGGAAAAAACATATGCACAGCCAGGAAAAATCTCTCTAAATATTTATATCCAGTCCTGGCCTTTCATGGCCCTTCATGTTTTTGAATTTTAGAATTGATTTATTTTAAATAACTGCATACATAAATAAATGCATCCTAAATATAGCTATGTATTAGGAAACTCTAAGTGAAATTATTATTCTTATCATAAACCAGATAAATTTAGAGAGTTCTTCTTCCAAATATATTTGGTCCTGATTTCCAGCTGGTGCAAATTTGCATTTCTCCATGAAGGTCAAAGTTTTCCTGCTCCCACCCTGGAGCAGCCAACCCTGTTTACCTGTCAAAAAACCAGAACACCTCCAGAATAGCAAGTTCAGGTTCTTTAGTGTGCCCAGGAAGGGAAAACATTCCTAAATTCTGATTGCTATTCCAGCTGACATTTTGCTTTTCTAACCTGTTCTGAGTCTGCAGGAATTGTCTGCTGCATATCCAGCAGATGCAAATGCATCAATCCCTGCATGTGTGACTTGTTTGGAGTGCAGGGCAATTATCCAGGAATAAAATCAATTTCTAACAAATCATCTGCCATGTGCGAAGCAGGACTCTAATAGTAATTAAAGTCATAAAATGGATTAATGTTTCTCTCTATCTCTTTCTTTTACCCACTGGTAAAAACAGCTCATGCAGGAGTTCTAGGGAAGAGCATGAGCTGCAGAAGAAATTAATTAATAAACAACAAATCATCACAAATCAATTCATTTTAGGCCTGGGATTACATCATGATTTTCAAGCAACTTGGTGCAATTGATCTCTGTCATGTAAACTGACTTTGAAGTGACTTTGAGGGAATTTAGATGTTCATAGGGAACTTGTAGCAAAAATAAAAACATATGTAATTGTATAAAAAAGGTAAATAGATTAGACTTGCTTTAAATGTGCCAAAATGTTCTCTGTAATAAAATGAATCTCTGAAGTTGTGCTTCTGTTTAACTCACACTAACATGTGCTTATCCAGCATACTCAAACACACAGCTCATAATCAAATTTTCTTCTCAAATTGCCAATTTAAATAAAAAAATAAAAAAAAGTCTATAAATTATTCCCTGACTTGAAACACAACCATCTCATCAAAATCAAAACAGTGGTTAATGTTATTGAAGTTGTTAAAGACAGACATGGCTATTTATTTTTATTAAACCCTCATAACTCATTAATTTTAATTGAGAACAGTGGACCTTCTGTTCAGTCTGGTCAGACCCTGTTGAGCAGGAAATTCCCAATTTCCAATCCTTGTCCTTTCCTGGCTTGGCTGGTGTGGAGCAGCACCCTCAGTGCCTCCCCTTTTACCTGCCCAGCACTGTGCTCAGAGCATCCCTCTGCTCCTCCCTCCTGCATCACCCAAATTCCTTCTGCATTTCCCATGGGGGATCCTTAAGGAACTCCAGCTTTTCTCCTTGGCTGTTGTTTAAAGGACTTCCTCCCCTTCCTTCCCTTCTGCATTCCACCAGCACCCAGCTCTTGAGGTGAATAATTTGTATTCCTCTTCCCATCTCCAGATCATCTTGAAACCTGTCTAGACATTAAAGCAATCTGTTTGCTGCACTGATTATTCCACTTGGCTATATCCCCTATCTCAAAGTACATAGATTATGCTGAATTAAGTCCAATTTCATCCAGAAACCAACTGATTATTTTCTTCCTTTTCCTCATTATCCAAGAGATTCTAAATGATAGCAATAAACAGCAACAGCATCACCAAGGAGGAAGGGAATGGGAAGGATCCTCATTGCACACTGAATCATTTACTTGTTAAACAATAAGCCTTGAAATTAACTTTCCCTCCTGACACCCCTGCGTGCACATATGCAAATAAAATGATTACAGGCTTCATCTTGGGCAAAAATAGTGGTCATGGATGGTTCAGCTTATCTTGAAGTCACCCTGGAACTGCAGCCCTGCTTGTTCCTGTTTATGGTGGTTACAATTCCACCTAATCCTGGTTTAAATCCGTGGCCACCCAGCTCGGCCCAGAACTAGTCCTGGCCACTTCATCGATTGCTGCACTGCAGTGTACGGCTATTAAAAAATCTAAATATTTCCTGAAAGCTCTCAGGGGAAATCTACAGTTCATCATTTCCTTCCATGGTACTATTAATGCTTCCTGACAGGCTGAAAGCCAGTTGTTAATAATTTGGCGGATTTCCAGTGTCTTGTCTAAAATTAGCTTCAGTTTCACTCCTTGTTTTTTTTTTTTTTTGCAAATCCTAACCCCTGATCCAGAAATTTCTTAGGCAGCAGTGGCAGGTGGGTGGCAGGTGGATGTGCTGGTCCCCTTCTGCAGGTGTTTGTCCAAGCCTTGAACCTCCTGGTTCAAAAGAGCTTTGCTCTGAGTCCAAAACTCCGGGGATGTTTTGCTCAACTGCACATTGCCTTTGGGAAGAAGGTTTGGTGGATTGGTAGGTTCTCTGTGTCCAGGGAGCAAAGAAAATGCCATTTTTCTTTTTCAAAAGTGTTGTGAAGGCCACCAGCTGGATCAGACGTGTAAGAAATGCAGCAGCAAAAATAATAAGTACTAAAGATATTGTCTTATTTGAAAGGAGAGCCCCACAAAGATATCACAATGCCTTTAATATGGATTTTAATAAAAAGATCTGGGATATTGAATGTGAAGAAGCAAAAGATTAAACTGCAAGCATCAAATAAGAGATTTTAGGGTGGCACAAATGGAAGCGTTGCTGGGATATGAGGCTCACAGAGAAACAACTGCTGCATGAGATCTTGAAAGAGATTAAGTCTTCAGGATACCATTGTAAAAGTTTATCACCAATTCCTTTATTAACCTCCACATCTTTGAAGAAATCTGCACATTGTCTTTTGATGATACTCTATTTTGAACCTCTTTTTACTGAAGAAATGGGAATTTCACTGCTAATTTCAGTTGAAAGAGAATCAATTTTTTTTTATCATTATTACACTGATAATATTTGGAAGGAGGTTTTCTTAAGCTTTTACTCATAGATATGAAGTAGATATTAAACTTTTCACCTGGGAAAAATAATGTAGACTCTTCATGCCCAGTATTTGGGTGCCATCAGGATCTACAGCTTTAGTGTTTGTGAATATATTAGATGCAAAGTGATAATTGGTTTATAGGTGACATTGTCAGGTTTAGTAAATTTAACACTTTCAGATCTCTTCAAAAACTGCATTTCATAATGTGTTGAATTGAAAATTGATCCACACTTCCTCTTCAGCCAAAACCTTGGAAGCCTTTTTATCAGACTTTTTCTATCTCAGTGTTTGCTCAGTAATACCTGCAGACTGCATTGTGCGATTAGGAGAGAATCTTCTCCTTGTTGGAAATTATCTTTATGACAAAAACTTCTAAGTCCTAATTCACATGGACAACGTTCTCTTCTGTAGCTCACAGAAGTCTCTGAAGACTACACTGATTTCATCCCACCAACACTTCCAGGACGGATTTCTCCCAGGTGTTGGAGGTCCATTCCCACATATTTAGGGATTAAATGAGAGCAGCACAGTTTTAGCCCAAGAATGAGCAAAGCTCTTGTGTTTGGCCCTTACAGCCCTGCCAATTCCCTGACAAAGAGCTGGAAATTCCTGTGCCAGGTTGACTGGAATGACCCAGGAGTACTGAAATCATAATCCAAACCTTTAGATGAAGTGAATGTGAAGTTGTCACCACTTCCTAGCAGACATGAACAGATTTCTGTGGTGTCTTTAAGCATTTTGATTTGATTCTACGTGAGAATTTGGCCAGTTCTGACACAGAATTCACTTCACCTTATTGAACATTACACAAATGTTCAATAACTGGCATTATTCCTGGTTTTCTTCCATGAACATTTTGATGGCAGGTGACACTTCCAGTGCTGGTGTTGAGGCATGGAAGGGGACCAGACTCAAAGAGCTCAGTCCTGATAAGGGGAAAGAGACTGAGATGTCCAAAACATTGTGTTGGAGCTAAGGCAGGATTAGATCCTGCTGCTGTCGTGAGGAAGGAGCTCCAGAAGGGGCTGAGGATGGGTCAGTCCAAGCTCCCAGCTCTCTTCCCACTGATAACCCCTGTGAAATGTTGGGGAATAGCTGGATCTTGACTCCTTCTGGACTTAGGCAGTCACTGGGTTACACATTCAATTTTTTCTCCAGCCTGTAACATCTGGAATCAATTCTGCCCTTCCTGTTGCTCTTCATACAAAGAGAGAGTTAAACTGCCCCCCCAAAAAAAGGGGAAGTGAAATGGGAAACGGTGTCTGAGGTTCATTCTTTGAGCTCACCTCCAGCATCTGTGTCTGCAGACACAGAGAGATGGAATCCCAGCAGCACACTCTTTTTGGGGAGCTGCTTTCCACATCTCCTGTGGATTCTCCAGAGCTGGGATGAGATTTGCCTTCCCTCAGTTGCTGGAAACATGGGAGCCAGTGCTCAATGTTGCTCTCACTGCTGCAAATCTTACTTTTACCTTTTCCATTTTGCCTCAGGAAGCTTTTGAGGCTGACATTTTTTTGTCTCTCAAACAACATAAGATAAATTATTACTCTGCTTCGTCTCAGTCTGCTTCTGCCTCACTTCTGTTTAGTTTATGAAAAGAGTTCTGAGCTAGAAATGCACTGTAAAAGACACCAATGCTTATCCCAGCTGCAAATTTAATGCAGGAAACACATTTCCCAAAAATCAGAAGCAGCAATTTCTGCTCAGAGCAGAAAAGACAGCAGAGCCACACGGAGCACAGCTGTAGGAGGGAATGAGACTTTGTGTTCCTTGAGACCACATTTCAGGGTCCAAAAGATGAGGAACTGACTCCCTGTGCTGCCTCCAGGAATATCAGGAATGGACACTAATGGTCTTGGAATATTTCTGAGCTGCTTAAACTGGAACTGTTCTTTTTTACCTTCTGTAGGGTGAAATGGTGTGAGTAATTAACAAAAAATCTAGTTCACTGAATTTTTTAAGGGAAACATGTAATGATGTGCCTTACTTAATTGTGCAGCAAGTATTTTATACTGAATTTGGACATTTTTCTATATAAATGGTGCTCCAAAAAGTAAATCTATGTGTGACAGAGACTGCAGAATAGGAATTACCACAAACTAACAGGCTGAATCATAACAATAGGTTGTCTTTGATGGACTGGACTCATGACATGTTCACATACAAATTCAGACATGATAAATGGACACAGAAACCATGGAAAAAGGATTATAAAGAGGAATGAACTTACTGGGATTTTATTCATGATGAATTCAGGCCCACAGTTCTGGCAGTGGGTTAAGTTTCCTCGGGTGCCATGAACCACTCTGGGCTGTTTCAACCTGAGCTGGTAAAAAATTTCATCTTCTAAAAAGGGATTTGTGGATAGGTCTGGACTGAAGCCACCCCTTGGCACAGCTGCAGGTGTGCAGACACCCCCAAATCCCAGGATATTGGCACCCCAGCATCCCCCAGACTCAGATCCTTCCTCCCTGGGTCCCAGAGTGAGACCAGACAGAAAAGTCTTCACCACTCTTTAAACAAAACCAACTTCTGTGCCAGCCTAATTCCACCACACCACACTGAGATAATTCTGTATTTATTTATCAGGTAGAAAAAATAGCACCATAATTATATATATATATATATATATAAAAAACCCCAACAGTTGAGATGATTGAACCAAATTATCCCCTTGTATCCTATGTACATAGACTCATGAATATACACATATAGACATGCAGGTTATAAAAGCTGTCTCCATCCCAAAGTTACAGGAATCACCACCAGAAATGCTGATTCATGAGCAGTGTGAGTGTGAGAAGCAAAATTTGATATTGTTTCAGGCTTTCAGGCACTGCAGAGTGTATAAATGAAAAAAAAAGTGTCAAATACAACTCCAAGAAATGTGGTTGCATGGGATAGCTGCACCTGGGTTCAGCACAAGGGCTGGGATGGGGTTACACTAAATTATGTTCATTATCACCTGAGCACTTTGCTGTTGAAAGACATTTTAATGCTGATTTGTCAGCAGCACAGTCCACTGGGGTTTCTACCTTTCAGTCTTTCTGTTTGGGTTAAATACAGCAAAAATCTCTTTTTGGCTCTTGCCTGTTGAGAAAGGGGTATTCACAGCTGGGGATGCCCACACAGTGTTTGCCTACTGCACTGAACCAGTTCTGATGCCTTAGGTTTTAACTTTTCTATTTTCCAAGCCCTGCAGTGCCCAGTGTGTAACTCTGGAGTTGCCTGTTCCCTGTTCAGTGCTGCTCTCTGTGCTGGGCACACACAACAAAGCCTCTCCAGGCTGCTCTCCAAGGACACCCAGCCCCTCCTGGGCCCAAAAAGTATCAACCAAAGAGCCTCTGAGGGGGACAAGCTGAGGGCAATTCCATCATTAACTGCAGCTTTAATTGGAGAATGAACCCTGATATGCAAATGAACCAAACCTATAAAAGTGGGAAGAACTCGTGGCCTCTCAGGGACCATCTCGGGGCCCATCTGGGCAGCACCTCTGGCTCCCCAGGGGTACCTTTGGAGGCCTTTCCAATAAATCCCCACCTTTATTCCCTTACTCCTGTCTGGGTTCTGTTTATAGGAGGCCTCTTAAGGCATCAGCTCAGATACTTACAAAAAAGTGACTGAAAAAGTGGCACCCCCTGAGACCTTTCCAGCAATTCCAGTGGGATCCTGGAACAGATGGGCACCTTCTGCAGTGCACTGATGGCTGAGGAGGGCTTGCTCTGTCAGCTTCCAAGTTTGGGCTCCCTAATTGTTGCTGTGAAAATAAAAACACGAGGAAAACAAATCAAAATAATTTTAAAGATATTTAAATCCTGCTGGGTCTTGCACTTGGCTGTTAAAGAAGGTGGGAATCCTTACAAAGATGCTTGGAATCATGGAGTGGTTTGGATTGGAAGGGACCTTAAAAATCACTTTGCTCCACTCCCTGCCATGGGCAGGGACACCTTCCACTACTCCAGGCTGCTCCAAGCCCCGTCCATCCTGGCCTTGGGCATTTTGGGGATCCAGGGACAGCCACAAATTCCCTGTGCCAGGGCCATTTCAGTGCTGGTGAATCTGTTTGGGAAGCTGAGTGAGGCCTCATCAGACAGCAGAGCAGAGTCCAGCCCATTCCCCCTCAAATGCTTTAATGTGGGCAGTTTAGGACACAAAAGCCTCTGTAGTGTCCCACCCTGCAGGATCTCAATGTCACCCGAAACACAACGAGCTGTTTGGTTGGATTTAGGAAAATGTTTTGAAAACACGAGATTTAAACCCTCCCCGAAGGCTTTATGCACTGAATTTGAATTGCAAATGAGCCACAGTATTTTCCCTTTCCCTAGGAAAAGTAAGCAATAGCAGTCAGGAGTGAAAACCAAATGAAAATCCAAGTCCTTTTGTGAAAGAGGAAAACCAGGAGTGATCAGTATCGGAAACCTTTGTTAAATAGCACGGGGTACTTTTCTCCCTCGAAATATGGTTCAATAATTCTAAATAAGCAGTCAGTACTCCAACAGCATACGTAAATCTTGTTGCAACCTGGAAAACTGGGCTCTTCTGCTCCTGCCCTGGTAGCTGCAAGTGTTTGCTATTCACTCTGTTATGGATATCTGGAAAATGGTTTGAGTGCGGAAAGCGCCTCAGGGATAAAAAGTTTGAAAAGAAAAATGTAGCTGTATATCATTGGCATTCATGAGAAAATTCACATTAGATGCCTTCAAATCAGGTGCTCAGGAGACAATAGAGAGATCAGGAGCAATGCTGTGCCAGGAATGCAAGCCTGGCTGGGACAGGCTTATTTCCTGGCACATGAGGAATACAGAAGCGTGGAAGGCCAAATTCAGAAGATAATCTGGCTGTGTGGAAGCTGCTGGGAGGGAAAGCTGAGGCTGCAGAATGAAAAGGCTGTGCATGTACTCCCTGGGTTAGAGCCTTGCTCTCCACATCTCCACTCCTTTCTTCTCCCAGACACGCAGCAGGTCTCACTCTACAGGTGGCTACACCAACAAACCAGTCCTGGAGTGAAGCTCCTCCACCAGCATCCCTCTGGAATTTGGCCCCAAATCCCTGTTGTTAAACATTTTCTCTCCCACCAGCTCACAAAGTCACTCTTCCTGCAAACACAGCAGCATTTTGCTGTGGGTGAAAATGTCAATTTGCTGGAACTTGGCTGAGAGCAAAATCTCATCATTCGCAATGCCTGACAAGTTTTAGCCCAGTTCAATGTCACATCACCACCTGAACCAAGTTTTGCTTTTACAAAACTTAACAGAAATTTGTGGCAGAAGTGGGAAATGGGGCCTATTTTCATGAAAATTCGGATGACACCAGAAGACCATCTTGTCATTTGGCACAGATTTGGTCTTGGAAGGGCTTTGCTACTCAAAAAATAAGTGGTTGCAGAAATTAAGGATCTTGAAAACCAAAGCCTCAGTACCAGGCTGGGCTCAGTAATGACCAAGATATTGGCACTTATGTTAATGGGTTAAATATATGTCAGCTTATTTTAATTAATAAATTAATCCATAGCCTGTCCCCTTCTAAATTCCAAGGAAAACAGCAGCACAACCACAACCTTCAGCCCCACAGCAAGGCAGCCTTTCTCTCCATGTGCTGTGTGCCAGGTCAGTACTCAAATCACACTTTTAGTCTGAGCTTTTCAATACCCCAGATGTCCAGAAGGGAATATCTGATGACAGCAATACTTGGGATACCAGTTATGGTACTCAGAGTGTTTGCAAGGAGAAGCAGGTGCTGCTTAACTCATCCACGCAGAGCCATTGCTGACCTGGGTGTTTCATCCACCTTTTTCCCATTTATTCACCTCCCTGTGTGTCCCACACATCACATTTGGGTGTCTCAGGAGCAGATATCTCTCCTTCCCCAGCAGATAAGAAGGGAAAATGACAGGTATAAAGTATCAGAGGACTGAGTTCTTTCCTATGGACTTGTTTTCTCTAATGGGAAAACAACAAAAAATGATGTTGCCTGCTTCTGTAACAAACATATTTGTATAAATTACATCCTGCTGACAAATGGACATGCAATCAGGGTTTTTAGGGGGAAGTGTAATGTTTCCCCCATGATCATATTTAACATATTTTGTTTTCCATCTATCTCTCTGCTCAAACTGTGGCATAACAATTAGAATAAGTGATAGCAGCACATCCAGAAAACAAAGGGTATGATGGCAGAATTTATCTTGTTACATTTCTTGATTTAATGCCAGTCTGGGATTTCTGGTCTGAACCAGATTTTTCTTATGCTATAAATATTTCAGTTTTTTCGTTTATTCTTGATTTAGTTTGACAGTAAATAATCCCATGGAAGCTGCTGTTGGAAAGATGCTGTAAAAATTATTAAGTGCCTGCTTGCCAGTTCGGTCCTTGTGTTTGTCAGAGGGAAGGGAGTAAAACAGCTGGGTTACTTAAAGGAAATATGTGTGTGTGTGTATTTACAGTAATGCCCCATAATTTGCAGTCCTAGGAGCAGAAGAATTACAGTTCTGAGGATTGATCAATACTTTGTATGAATACAAAGACTTTGGGTTGTATTTCCTGGATATTGGCAGCTGCAGGTCCTTGTTTCAGGATTCCAAAAGACTCATCCATAACCCAACGAGAGGAGAATACCAAACAGGGAGGGTTTCAAAAGGAGATTTCCTTGCTAAAAAAGGATCTGTCCTCTTGGGAAAGGCAGAGTCTGGCCAGTTATTTGGCTTTTATTGGCTTTTTTTAGTTTGGAATATTTTTTGTTTGGAATATTTTTTGTTTGGAATATTTTTTGTTTGGAATATTAGGAAGCATGTGAGTAACTCCGGATGGTTTAAGTCCATTTCCAATTTTCTTTGGTGACTCTTGCACCTTTAGCAGGGATTTCTGCACTAGATAACTCACACACCAGATGTGGAAGGACCAGAAATGGGATATATTTGAGAGACCTTGAGGAAAAGGAGTTGGGTGGGACCAGCACTGGGAAGTGCTCCCTGTCCAAGGAAATCAACCACAGAAAAACACCCAGCACCAGAGGAGAATCCAAGTAGAAATGACAAGGAAAACACGTGGGAATGTGCAAAATTCGTGGTGATAACTTCAGCAAAAGGGGATAAATTGCAGCCAAATGCTGTAGTTATCTGCGAACAGCCAGCTTGGCATCCACCAGCACCATTTGTCAGTAAATGGGCAATTTGAGCCTCTTCACCCCGTGCTGCTGCTGCTGTGCACACAGGTCCTGGGTGCTCGGGGAATTTTTTCCCCTCCTAAGCTCCAACCAGGGGGAAAAAAAACCCTAAAACTGGGACACAGGTAAAATCACAAAATGAATACAGGAGGAATTACCATGACATCTAAGTAATTAATTTAAATCCTAGCTTACATTTTTTGATCTGGATACATTCTGTTCAGGAAGGACAAGGGAAAACAAATGTAAGGTTGTTTTTTTTTGTCTCAAATATCACAGATATGTACACGAGCTTCAAGACAAATATTGGCAAGCAGGAGAAAGGGTGTGAAATAAATATGCTGTGATTCAGTAAGGAAAAGCACCAGGTTTTCCACTGAAGCAGAAATAATCAATGCCCACCTTTAGTATCGACAGGTGGTTTAAAGGAGGGGTTGGAGTGGAACCTGAACTGAAGGCGAGTGTTTTTCAAAAAAGCACCAAAAAGTATTAAAAAAGAAAGGAAATATTGATTGAGGGTGTTTAGGTGCAGTTAGTGCTGCTCGGGGCAGGGTTGATGTGTAAAGGTACAACCCAGCTCCTCCTCCTCTGCTTCTGCTCTGACAGAATCATAATTTAGTACTTTTTAATCCTTTCCCTTTTAAACACTTATAAATTTTGCAAATGTCCTTCAGTGGATCTCAGCTGTGTGCGAAGTAGGACATAATGAAAGGCTAAAAGAAATGGGGTTTTTTCCATCCTTTCCTTCCAAAACTTAGAAGCTAGTCGAGGTTTGATCATTCCTGAGGTTTCTGTCTCCCCTGAGAACACCTGCAATTTTTAGGTGAAATTTATAGAAAATACGAACAGAATGAAGCCCCTTAGAGAAGTGGAATGGCTTCCAAAAGATTTGGATTTCTTAATTTTCTAAAAAACATCTCTCTCACTCCTATCAGCAGTGAGTTCCAGGGCAGCCCTGTATGAGATCTTTTCATGCTGCTGTGAAAAATGAGACATGTGGGGAGAGACTGTGGATCCATAAGTGTGGCTCATAATTGTAATTTCTCAGTGGAAAATTTTCCTCACTTAAAAGGTTTGGAATGATTTTACAATTTTGTAAACTCATTTTATTAAGTGATTTCTGGTTTCAGCTGCCTTATGAGCTGATCCCCAACAGTAAATTACCCGTTTGGCCTTTGGGAGTATAGGCCAAACAGATACTTTTTCCTGGCTTAATTCATCATCTGTTGACTGAAATGTCAAAGGAAATTAAAGGAAATTGTTATGTAAATCCTTACAGGCGGATGGTTCATTTCCAAAGGATAAAACTTCACACAGAAAAGGTGATTTTGTCTTTCACATGGGCTGTGAGGGACACTGAGATCCCTTCTCCTCCCGTGGGAGATCAGTCCTTTGCACTGGGATCTGCTCACGTTACAACACATTCACCAAAGGATCCTGTCTGGGATCAGAACCACACCACTGTGGAATTATGGAATTAAAGACAGATTTGGGTTGGGAGGGACCTTAAAGATCACCCAGTCCCATCTCCGCCACGGGCAGGGACACCTCCCACTGTCCCAGGCTGCTCCCAGCCCCAATGTCCAGCCTGGCTTTGGGCACTGCAAGGGATACAAGGGCAGCCCCAGCTGCTCTGGGAATTCCATTCCACCCGCACAGCCAAGAATTCTTTCCCAATATCCCATCCATCCCTGCCCTCTGGCAGTGGAACGCCATTCCCTGTGTCCTGTCCCTCCACCCCTTGTTCCCAGTCCCTCTCCAGCTCTCCTGGAGCCCCTTTAGGCCCTGGAAGGGGCTCTGAGATCTCTCTGGAGCCTTCTCCTCTCCAGGTGAGCACCCCCAGCTCTCCCAGCCTGGCTCCATGGAGAGGGGCTCCCTGTGATGGAACAAGAAATATCTTAAAGTTTGATGAACATTTAGGGGTTGGGAAAAGCCCATTTTTCCAAACACCTTTTCTTCCATCCCAGCACTGTCTGGCAGAGGGACCTCAGGCAGATTTTTCTTTCCTGCCTGGAGAAACTCCCTCTCATCCCAGAGATCTCTGTGCCATGGAGTGGATGGGAGAAACCCCAACACTACCTATGATTTGCATTCCAAATTTGTGTCATTTTGGGATTATTTTTATGCCAGGATGGTCCTATCCAGACTATTTATATTGCATTTTTAGTGTCTGTGTCTCCAAGCGATGCAATAGAATGTGATTTTACCTGGGGAAACTTGGGGTATTTATTTGGAGTCTGTACTTTAATTGCCCAATATCTCTTCCTGTTTTTGCAGAATATCCAGGTAGTCACAGGAAGACACACTTTACTTTCTTCCACTGATTGGATGGGAGGAATTTTTGACCTTGGAAAGTGGAGATGGTGTTGCTATGGAAACTAATAAGTCTGCTGCCATTCATGAGCTGCAGCACAGGTAAAATGTTCCACTATTAGTGTTTGTGATTGATAAATCTCTATCAGTGTCATAATTCTGGGAGAAAGGAGAAGCAATTACCAAAATTAACTGTCCTTTTTTGTATGAACAAATGACTAAGGAGCTTTTCATTAGGACACGCTTTAATTTTAAACAACTCCAGGTGCTGCCTTTGAACCAGGAAAACACTTTGCAAGATCATAAGAAAGCTGGAATCCAGGTAGTAGCTTTAAAAAATAGTCTAAGCTGTAACAGTGAAAAGAAAAACAATTGTTACTTGGGTGACAATATCATGGAGACGTTTCGTGGCCACAGCATCAGCAAATGAAGCTGGATTGAAAACCAAACCAGTTTGGGAGCACTGAATGACTGGTTTGGATTCCACATTTCCTATCACACCCTTCAAATGCTTCCATACAAGTGAAGTGTCTTTAAATCACAGTGAACGGGAAGGCAAATTAAAGCATTTATTTGTGAAGTCCAAAAATGGGTGAAAATCACAGGGACTATATCAATGTAAATACACAAAAAAAGGAAATAAAATCTTGCTTAAAACCCAGAGCAAATGCAAACATTCCTTCTTTGCCTACTGCTGGAGTGATGATGTACCCTCATCCTCCCACCCTGGCATCCTGACACTCCTCAGGCTGGAATCAGAGGACAAAGTGTGGCTGGAGGAAGCAGGACTGCGTTCCCCCATTCTCCTCCTTGAATATCCCTTGTGCTTAATTAAAATATCAACAGTTTGTAGCATATTGTGAGGTAAAATATTCTTTTCTGCCTGGCTGGGCATTGCTCACAGTGAAGGCTTGGTATTCCGAGTCTGTTCCTTCTCTGAACCTTTCTTCTAATTAAAAGTATATAACTTGACAATCCTGCTTCATAAACCCATAAAAATGGGATTAACTCGTGTGGTTCATTACAGCCTCGTCTCCAAACAGGCACTGAATGGGAGCTGAACTCTTTGAAGTTATAATGAATTTGGGGATGGACTGACCCTTCACACTTTGCTGTGATAGAAACCATGACAACTGGCTTTTGTCTCCAATTAATGTGTTGAACTCTAAATAGCCAGGATATTACTCATGTACTTACAAGGAAATTGTATTAAAGTAACCTCAAATGATACTTAAATTAATTATGTAGTGCATGAGTCAGCAGCTGTTTGAAGTGAAGAAACAGAGCAGAGGGCAGACTTCAGTAGCATTTTAAAATACAATTTAAATGAAACTCGATGCTGTTTTATCTAAATGTAAAAGATAAACCTCGGAATAAAAAAAAAATGTAAATCTTGGAAGCAGACTTTCTGTTAAATCAATATAAAGTTTCTGTTTCAGTAAAAAACAACCAGCATGCTAAGGACTAAAAATCCATGTTAAGGACTAAAAATCTTGGATTATATAAAATACTGTAATATAAAAAATATTTCAGGTGAGCAGCTGCTCATTTAAACCCATCCTTGCAGAACTAACCACAAGGATCACGTGTTTAGGACCCAAACCTTCCCTTTCATTTCCCACTGCCCCACTCAGCTCTCTCGGGTGCCTCTCACAGATCATTCCCTTCCTTACTACTCTGAGTAAAGCACTTGTACCAATCTTTCAGAGCACATGATTCCCCTGCTATTCCTTGATTCCTTGGGAAACTGATGATGATCCTGGAATCTGAATCACTGGAGGAGCAGGACAGCTGTGTGAGGGACAAGATATTCTTGCACCCATGATTTGTATCTCCAAAGAGAACCTTTTCCTTCACTTTTTTTCCCCCCAAAGCTTTTATTTTTGAAACTTTTTGTCATCTTCATCATTCTTGCCAGAGGATCATCTTTAACGAGCCTGGTCCCGGGCTCGAAGCCTGAGTTAAAAGCTACCAGGAGCTCACTTTTAGATGAACATGTTCAGCTTTTAAAGACTTAAAACCAGCTAAAAATGTAAATGTTCCATATTCCCAGGCACCAAGAGCAGCTCACAAGGGCACTTTTGTCCTGCTCCCGCTCTCAATTAAAGGAACAGCCAATGTCCCACTGACTTCCCTGGGATGAGTTAATTTATACCTGGGTGGAAATTAACTCCATTGATTTCAGCAGAGCTCTGCTGATTTTCACTCCATGACATTCTGAAATATACCTGATGGTAACAGTCAAACTGCACTTGTGGCAAAACTTCTCTGATTTATCACGTGGAAGGTTCACATCAATTTAGGAATAATAGAGCTGAGAGCTGAGCCAGTCCCGATGCTGAGCAGAGCAGTTTTGTAGGCTGGGGATGAAAAGGTAATTCAGGGTGTTGGATGGCATTGGTCACTCATTTCCTCCTTGTTTCTACCTCACTTCTGCCTCACATGTAGAATGAAAATGATTTTGACCTATAAATTAATTTTAAATCTCAGGATTAAATGTGCTGTGCAGAAGAGCTGGATATTATTAGCCCCCAAAATGGCAATTCAATTACTCAAAAATCAAACTGCCCTCTATATTCTCTTTATAGGGAAAAATTGTGGGAAGAATAATGTTCCCTCCAACTCTTATTTTCCAACAAAGCTTTTTTATGTGTCTCAACGAGGGTCTTTAGGGTTTTCTCTCAGTGCCTTAGGGGACAAAATAAAATAAAGTAATGCATGCACAGTGACACAGCGAGGGAACAGATTAGATTTTTTTTTTCATAACCCATTGCTATTTAAATGAGATAATCTGATCTAAGCAGAGCACCAGAGGCAAGAAGGGTGATGAAGATAAACTCAGAGATCATTACTTTAAATTCTGTGTACTTGCTATAGGGATGTACAACAAGCATCTCCCGATGTCGTTGAAATTTAAACTTTATTTGATATGAATATGTTAAGAAAGAGCCTTCACTGTCTGGATTAAAGATGCAGACAGGTTTTTGGGAAGCTGAAATGAACAGACCTGTCCAAAGTGCTCAATAAAATGAAATAATTGTCTCTTCACAGCAAAACACTCCCATGTTTTCCTCCTATGGCTGCTCGTGGGTTGTGCTGGTTCCTCTGGAGGTGATGTGCAAGGCAAGCTGCCAGCAATATCTGAATGAGGGAAAATTTCACTTTAATTTTTAAATCATATTTCTGTCTTAAGCAACCATCAGATGCACCTCAGGCTGTTCTTTGGGTGTGGGTGCCAGGTCAGATTCTCCATCAGGAGATTTTTTTTTCTCCATCAGGCTGGATTTTCCTCATCTCTCTGTCTCTCTGGTCCCTCCATCCTCTCCTCTGTCAATAAGTAGTTACCTTTGATTATTTCTAGTTTGTCTTCTTCCTGGACAGCTTATCCACATCTTTTCTGTGTTCCTCCCATTCCTAAAGGGAAATTGCACCTCTTTGACCTGATTCCTGGTGGCTTCTGCCCTCCAAATAAATCCATGCACGGAGACGTGGCCTTTGCAACTCTCCTTTGTTCTGCTCGTGGTCTCGACCCCACCGTGGAAGCAAAGGGGTTTTCCAGGATTAAAGCTAAGGAAAAAGGAGACTGGCAGTAAATTCTACCAGGCTGTTTGGACAATATAAATATTCCAAGCCCTACCAGCCAGCCTGACCTGCACGTTGGAAATGAGGCATCAACTGTATTTTTACACAGCCCTTTGGCTTCTTGCCTCCAAATCAATCGAAGATGCAACCGCAACCTCCCGGGCCGGATTTTTGGCCCATCATTTTGAGACTGCTAAATTAGAGAGAGACATTTCCTGATGTAAAGTGTCCTGATCCTCCTCTGGGTCACAGCAGGATGAATATTGAATACATCACAGCCCACGCTCTGCCTGCAGTCTGTCGCAGATTTATTGTTAGCATAACAGCACCTTTAGGGATGGAACAGCAGACCATATATTTTAAGACAAGTGACATCTTTGCTATTTCTAACAGCAAAATGTGGAGATGAACTAGTCCAGCCTGGAAATGTTAAGGCTTCTCTGAACAACCAGAGGCATTTGGAGACCTGCTGATGAGTCAGACTGTAATTAGGTGTCCCTTAGACAACATGGAGGCTTTTGTGGGTTTGGGAAATCAAAAGTTGTAATTCTGTAAATGACTTGCAAGGCTGATACAGGATTGGTACAGGCTGATCCCCAGGAGAGGGAGGGGTGGTGTTTGAAGAGCTTTTGTTTCCATTCTGTGGGGTGCCAGGAGGTTCAGCTCATTCCCCAGCACCAGTGAACAACCACCATCCTCTGGTGCAACAAAGCCAGCAAAAGAGGGAACCAAATGCCCTGGAGATGCACTTTTATATTTAGGGAATGTGAGGGGGTTCAAAGCTTTCCACCAGAGAGACATAAACCCACCTCAAAGCTTTGTCCTGAGTGGATGCCAGTGCCACGCTGCTGTATTTCCCAAGGACTCCACCCCACCTCAAACCTGGATAGAGGGAATCACATTTAATATTCCCTACCATGGGATAGACTCACCCTACAGGAGAACCTCCCTCATTGTGCTTCATGTCGCAGAAACATCCCCTTTTTTGGATTCCCCTGGATGCACAGACGTGTGGTGGAGAAGAGGTCAGAGCTCAGGTGCTGCCTTGAGGGTGCACTTTGAGATTGGGGCCTGCATTGGTTTCACTGTCGGGGAAATGTTATTTACAGCTCCTGCAGTGAGGTGGAGATGCTGGAATTCATGGAAGTGATCACCAGAGTTTTGTTTTCTGTATGGCTCTGGTGTCTAAGCTCTATAGTCTGAAAGGCCTTGTCTATTTTTAAACTGGTTTAAATAATTATTGCTTCCTAATCTTTTCAATTAGTTACTTTACATTCTTTTCCCCCCTTTTATTTAAATTTTACATGATTTCTTCCTGTTTCATATCAAACCATTTCATCTCTCAGCACAAAAGGCTCATTAACTTTGTAAAATAACATCCTGGTACTTTAGAAGTCATTAAAGTTTTACTCACTTTTTTTGTTTGCAACAGCTTCAAAGACAATTCAATTTTACTTTATTATCACTGCCAAGAAGTTGAAATTAGCAGGTGATTAAGCATGTCAAATATTTTGAGCATTTTCTGTTGTCAAAAATGGTAAATTTAACTATAAAGAAATTAAACTTAAGAAGGCACAATAATGTATTACTGAAATGGTTTATTGAAGCACAAAGTTTTCAAGGCAAATTGTTGGTTTTAAGTAATTGCTTTAAACTGAGAGTAGGTTTAGATGAGATTTTAGAGATAAATTTTTCCCTAAACGGGGTTGAGGCCCTGGCACAGATTGCCCAGAGAAGCTGAATTTTGAGATCCCCCATTTCAGAGTTACCAACATGGATTTGTTTGGAGTTTAATAGCCAATTACAGTCCCTTTTTATCTCCACAACCAATGCCTCAGTTAAAGAACTGACGTGAAACCTTCAATTTTATTATGGAGAGAATGATGGCCATAAAATCATGGAATCACTGGAGGGTTTGGGTTGGAAGAGACCTTAAGGATCATCCATTTCTACATGAAATGGAGAGAAACCCAGCTGCAGTCTGTAATTTCCCACTAGCAGAAATAAGAAAAAAATATTTCATTTTTGGAAAACAGACTTGGAAATGCATGAAAAAATTTATGAAATCTGCTTTATTTTGAAATGAAAACCAGACCAAACTCCGCTGCTGTTTAATATTCCCACCCAGCAGCTCTGCACACCCTGACACGGGTGAAGACCTTGCCCACAAACTTTTAAGTGCTGCAACAATATGTGCGACTTCCACGTAATCACAGGCTGATCATCCCTCCCATTGTTTGCAGAAGCTGGGAAATAAAACGTCTGGAGTTATTGATTCGCTGCTTCTTTTTCATTTAGCGCCCATTGATCGCTGTTTATGTGTGTGTTTCTTGTTGAGCAGGAATTAACATCGAAAACTTCTTGGAATTCACTGCACTCACACCCACCTGACATTCCTGGGGAAATCTTGCAGCCACGCTCCCACTCCAGCTGGAGGTTCAAAAATCAGCATTTTCTCCTCTGGTCTCTTGGCAGCAAAAAAAAAGCCATATACAAAACCTTTTTTTAAAAAATTATTATTATT